>JABWDY010027102.1:3902-15897 GCA_013358455.1 Thalictrum thalictroides | reverse complement strand
TTTTTTTTAAAACCGTCAAGGAATATAATGACATTTTAAAAAAAACTGTCAACATTTCTAATTTTACGAATTGACGTGACGAGAATAATAAACCCGTTGACATGTTTTTTTAAAATTGTCAAGAAATTTTATAAATTCACATTTGTCACTATAACCGTCAAGAATTTAAAACAAAAACCGTCAAGATCAAGCCTTTTTGTAGTAGTGCCCTCGTTGTCTCTTTTACAACTTGGGGTACGTCTCGGTCGGGCGTAGATGAGTAGCAGCGTTGGAATTTATGAGACAGGAGTTGAAGTTTCATGGTTTTGGAAACTTATACCTTTTAATGTTTCTGCCTGTCTGGGTTCCTAGTGGGACCGACCCGCTCACACCCTGAATTTTGGTGTGTGAATTTTTGCTATTTAGTTGGCGAATATTCATTTATCAAAAATCGGGGTGTGACATGAAATACCCGACATCCTTATATGTGATCAACATTCCATTCATAAGAGACTAACTCATACAATGTCCGTTCTTTTCTTAATGTATTTAAGCAATGTGTGAGACGTCCTCTTTTATTTCCATTCCTCACATATGTGGTGCATATACATATATACACATTCTTCGGAGTGATATTTTTATTTTTTGAGTGTATGCCCGGTGAGGGTTGCATCGAAACACTATTTTGAAGGTAACCTAGTAGAGATATCTTTTGATATGAGATTTATCTTACCAGGCATTATTTCACTTTTATAAGCCACGTTAAGGTGATTAGTGAATTATCTCCATCTCAAGAAATAAAGCATAGCCATATGTTTTAGTATTGATTATATTAATGGATTATGTAAGCATTGACTTATTATGTTGACCACCATCTCTTCCTTTGAAGTTTAAGGGTATCTTCCCTAGTAAACCCTCACGAGGCTACAACTCGTCCTATTAGGGGAGCCTAAAGGTTTAAGCATATGGTAAATGCAATCGTACATTGCCTACGAAAAGGTGAATATCTTTTGAAGGAATTTATTTCTCGCCCTTATGCCTTTTGTTTCATTTTCTTACTTTAGGACAAACAAGGTGTTGTTTGGGGGTGTTTGATAAGCGCTCAGAAGTGTAAATATATCCCTTTTAACTCATGTATATTTGTCCCAAGTTATGATATAAAATGATATGATATGCTTGGTATTGTTAGAATTACGTGTTTGTAGTTGCATTTCGCCCGGAAAAGCAAAAAGGAAGCAAAATGCGATAAAAAGGCAGTTTCAAGTAACCAACTTGACGCAATTAAACGAAAGGGTTAGATAGCTCGGAATTTGAAGTACAAATAGGCATTGGAAAGCTCTGACTTCCTACTTGAAGACTGTAAAAATAGATCACAGAAGACAGAGACGTAATCAGGAAAAAAAGATTCGTCAAAACCAGTCAAACCCAGTTTCTACTGATTATTTTTTGGCCTCTTGGGCTTCTTGGAAGTCGTGTTTCTAAAAGGATTTAGGACCTAAGATTTTTACTGAGTCTTCCACGTTGTTTGTCTAAGATCTCTGTAAATGTTATATCTTGTGAATTGTGACAAATAAGGGCAAAACTGACATTTCACATGTATTGTAATATTATGACTCCTTGTATAAGGTTTAGTTCTTGGTGTACAAGTGTCCGGAAGGCTTCGGAGCTTAAGACATCAAGAATGGACGTGTACGGCAGTAACCGAGCTCAACCGGGAGTCAAGCAGACAGGTCAAGCTAGCAGGTGAACCAGACAGCTGGACAAGCAGTGAGTCGACTGAAGTTTCAGAAGTGAATGGACTCCATAAGGTCATTCGACTGACCCTTTGTAAGGTGACTGGGCTTTAATGTCAGTCGACTGACCCACAATGGCAGAAACAGTAATTAAAGGGTCAGTCGACTCCTTGGGGGAAATGCTGGATTTTGGCCCGGTTTTGTCCGACTCACTCCCGGTTCATTCGGTCAAAACCCTAGTTGGTCATATGACTTTGACCAACGGATCTTTTAGGGTTTTGACTATAAAAGCAACATTACAAGAGGATTTCTCTAATGATTTTGTGCATTTCATCAAGAGCTTTCAAGAGGCCAAAAACCTAACTTTGTGAGATAAGCTACTAGAGAGAAATCATCATCTTCCTTCCATTCAACTCTTCAAATCCTTTCAATCCAAGTGAGGTAGAGTGAATAATTGTATGAGGGTATTATTATAAACCCTAGAGTGTTTCTAACTTCATCTCTATCTACTCATTTAGTGAGTTCTTCAAGAGAGATAAAAACCCAAATTGTTCTACAACATGTTTGGTGGAAAACCCTAGATTGTAGATCTAGGTTAGGGTAATTGAGACTACACCCTACTACAAATCCAAGAGGTGGAATCTTGGTTGAAGACTAATGGACTTGTCTTCCTTTATTTCAAGTTGTAATCCAACACTAATGGGAGTGGTGTAGATCTAGAGGAGGTTCACCTTAGCCTTGGGATTCTTAATACAAGGGAGTACTTGGAGAGTGGATGTAGGCTTCATTGGCCGAACCCCTATAATCTTGTCTTGTGTGGTTTGCTCTCTCTTTACTTAAGTTTTCCATTTGCCTTGTTGTTAATCTTGTAGGAAATCTCTACCTTTCATCAAACCAATCTTCTAGTTGATTTGTATTGTGGTCGAGGAAAGGGTGAGAGTGCCTCTTTCTCTACTCACCCCCTCAACTCCACAACAAATCTAGAACTAGAGTTGGATTACTTAGTTCAATGATTAAGGTTTATTTATTCATCCTAATCTAGTTGAACAAGTATCTAACGACTAGGAGGTTGAGTTGATACTTAGTTTAGAGATTGAAAACTAACTCCATAGTTGTTCATCATATTGTTTCATGCTTGTTGGTATTAATTCTTGTTAGTTACTTGCTTAGGATTATCTTTTATATTCCGCATTTATTTATCCTAAGCATATTTGTTTGTGACAGTTTTTACTCTGAGTAAGTGACAGTGTTGTCTTTGTGTTCCCTTGGGGGTGATCTTTGCTAGCAATTTTTAAATAGACTATTCACCCCCCCTCCCCTCTAGTTTTTTTGGACACCATTGTGTAAGGAATCTCAATCTCCACCAAATTTCATCTCCAGAAGCTTCCTACAAGTTATTTAATAAATTGTAAACTCTTTTTTAGCAATTTTCAAGGAGTTCTAGGGTTAGAAGGACTCCTCCTTATATAAGGAGAAGAGAGCCACAAAATTCATTATAGTTTGATCTTAAATTGAAGTATAATTAGGGTTTTACATTGTTTTATATTGAAGAAGAAATTCCATTGATTATAATACAAGTCTATTTACTTTTCAAGTTCAAGTTCTTTACTTTTCAATCGTATCGATCTTTACCTTTCATGCAATTTAATCTTTCATCTTTATATTCTTGTCTTTTAATTATGTCTTCTACGTCTTCAACCATTATCATCATCACCAGAATCATCATGAGCTAATCGATTCATGGGGTTTTACAAGTGGATTAGGTATGTAGAAGAATTTACTACAACTGTTACATGTTTTCCATACTAGAAAGGTAATTATTTTATGATTGATCACATAGCCCTAATAGTTTTTGCTCTTTGTTCTTCATAAAAAATAAAAGAGACAACTTTTTGCATGTGTAGAGACTTTAGAGCCTCATACGCCTGTTAACATATTTTGGCATCGACAAAGAGAAGATACTTAACAAATAGTATAAAGAGTTGTAATTCACAACTTGCATGACGACATCGAGATGAGAGGTGCTAGGTCTTGAATACTTCTTAAGGTCGAGTTCCTGTGTTAAGAGCAAGGGAACTCACTACCAATTATTGCTTTGTCTATGAGTTATAGTTGGATGCATGGGAAACAAACATGAGTAGTTAATTTGGACACTTGCATATGAAACGAAGTAATACCCCGCTTTTCTTTCCATATTTACAACATTTATTTTATTTTGCTTGCTTTACTTTACTTGCATTTACATTACATTAATCATGATTACTCTCAATCAATCAAACTCCTACAATCCTTCAATTATTTATCAATCCCTTCATAAACAACATCATCATCGTTAAGTAGCTAAGTAGCCAATTCTTGGGTGAGTGGATTCGGTACCCCGATACTTGCCTCTACACTAGTTTTAGGATTAGTTTAGTTGTTAGAATCATAAAGGGAATTATTTGTAGCAGTGCTGGTAGTACTAACACGTTCTACGGCTGGATTTACTAGCACTGCTGATTTGACGTGAATAACCAAAAATCCGTCAAAAATCATATCACGAGCTAAAATTCTTGATTTATATTGATAAATAGTCATGTATAAACACTTGGTCTTAGGAATCTGACCATAAAAAACCTTTATTGCATGCATCATTCATTGTCGTTGTAGTATACTAACCTTGCAGGAATAATTCTTTCAAAATGGAGAAAATGAAAAATACAAGAAAATAGGATAAGGACTTGCACCAAGCTTAAGGTAATATCATACCCTTTTAATTTATCATATATGTCACATAAAGGACTATGCCCATATCTTGTTTGGGGGTGGGGTATTATATTACCTAGCTTGACGTTTTCCATGTTTTATTTACGACTATAACAAAGCACCAAAATTGAAAAATCTCTAAAAATCCAAAAATATATGTTTTGTTTTCTTTAAAAGGTAGATTTGGTGATTTTCAATGATAAGTATAGATCTTTAATTGCCATGAGTAGGAATTGCTTACATTTGAAATTCTTATATGATCATTAATATGTAAAGAGCATGTTTTATTACTTAACATAGATTTCATTCATGAAAACATTGACTAGCTTATTTTTGTGCATATAGTGTCAATTAGCATAAGTTAAGTTGAGATTGATTGATCTTCTAGGAAACCCTAAAAATAGTGTGGAGATTATTGTTAACCCAAGTGAGATTTGAGCATTTCTTTCTTTAGAGTGTATTTATGTACATCCGGGCCCGAGGGACCCAATTCTTGCTAAATTTTTTAGTTCATTCTTAGTCACTTCGTTTTATTGTTCTAGTTGATTACAAGGATGAAATCAAGTGGGTGTAATATAAACTTGGGTTTTGTAGTTTATCTCAAGACGACTTCACCATATATTTACCTAGAAAATTATTTTTAACATTAGAATACCAATATAGCCTTTTTAGCCTACCTATCTTATTTATCCAATTAGGAACCCTTTGAGCCTTTATATAAGTCTTTTCTTTGTTAGCCAAACATCCTAACCCAACTCCAATCCGGAGTATAACCAAAAATTATTATTTCCATTAGCTATTTAGGCGAAAATGTCAAGGATGACAAGTTTTACAAGGAAAAGAGAACAAAGTGTCTCCAAGCTAGAAAGGAAGCTTATTATACATATCAAAAAGTTTGAAGATATAATTATTGCATACTAGTCTCTCCTCTTGAATAAGAAAAATACAAAAAGAAAATGAAAAGAAAAGTTCAAGAGAAGAGAGGAAAAGTGAAGAAGTTTCCCAAGTTACAAATCAAAGTGAAGAAATGAGTAAAGAAGGAAATTCTACAAAAGTTTTCAAAGTGTTGTTAAAGTTTTGAAGACCTTTGATATTTTCGGTATTTCATAAAAATCCTTTATCCCTTTTCACTAGTCAATACCTAAGCCAAGTTACAATCTATTTATGTTTAATTGATTTAAGGTTATATGTGGTGAAAAGTGGCGAGCAAATGAGAAAATGCTAAAGTGAAATACCCGACATCCTTATATGTAATCAACATTCCATTCATAAGAGACTAACTCATACAATGTCCGTTCTTTTCTTAATGTATTATGCAATATGTGAGATGTTCTCTTTTCTTTTCATTCCTCACATATGTGGTGCATATACATACACACACATTCTTCGGAGTGACATTTTTATTTTTTGAGTGTATGCCCGGTGAGGATTGCATCAAAACACTATTTTGAAAGTAACATAGTAGAGATGTCTTTTGATATCAGACTTATGTTACTAGACATTATTTCACTTTCATAAGTTATGTCAAGGTGATTAGTGAATTATCTCTATCTTGAGAAATAAAGCATAGTCTTGTATGTTAATGTTGATTATATTAATGAATTATGTAAGCATGAACTTTTTATGTTGAGAAAAGTTTTACTCTTTATATTTGTTTATCACCATCTTTTCCTTTGAAGTTTGTGGGTATCTTCCCTGGAAAACCCTCACGAGGCTACAGCTCGTCCTATTAGGGGAACCTAAAGGTTTAAGGCCTTGTTGCATATGGTAAATGCAATTATACATTGCCTACGAAAAGGTAAATATCTTATTTTTAAAATGAATTTCTTTCTTGCCTTTATGCTTTTTGTTTCACCTTCTTGCTTGAGAACAAACAAGGTGTTGTTTGGGGGTGTTTGATAAGCGCTCAAAAATATAAATATATCCCTCTAAATCATGTATATTTGTCTCAAATTATGATATAAAGTGATACGACAAGCTTGGTATTGTTAGAATTACGTGTTTATAAGTGCGTTTCGCCCGGAAAAGCTAGAAGGAAGCAAAATACGACAGAAAAGCAGTTTCAAGTAGCCAACTTGACGCAATTAAACGAAAGGGTTAGAGAGCTCGTAATTTGAAGTACAATTAGATCTCGCAGTTTCAAACACATTGGAAAGCTCCCACTTCCTTCTTCAAGACTGTCAAAATAGATCACATAAAACAATTATGGAACCAGGTCAAAAAGGCTCGTCAAAACCTGTCAGACCCAGTTTTTACTAGTTGTTTTTGGGCCTCTTAGGCTTCTTATAAGTCGTGTTTCTAGATGGAATTTGGACCTAAGATTTTGACTGAGTCGTCCACGTGATTTGGACCAGAAGTTTCCTACAAGTTATTTAATAAATTCCAAACTCTTTTCTAGCAATTTTCAAGGAGGTCTAGGGTTAGATGGACTCTTCCCTATATAAAGAGACGAGAGCAACGAAATTAATTATGCTTTGATATTAAATTGAAGTACCATATTAGGTTTTACATTGTTTCATATTGAAGAAGAAGTTCCATTGATTATAATACAAGTCTATTGACTTTTCAAGTTCAAGTTCTTTACTTTTCAATCGTATCTTTACTTTTCATGCAATTTAATTAATCTTCCGTCTTTAAATTCTTGTCTTTTAATTATGTCTTTTACTTCTACAACCATTATCATAATCCCCACAATCATCATGAGCTAATCAATTCATGGGGTTTTACAAGTGGATTAGGTAAGTAGAAGAATTTACTACAAGTGTTACATGTTTTCCATGCTAGAAAGGTAATTATTTTATGATTGATCACGTAGATTATATAGTTTTTGCTCTTTGTTCTTCATAATAAATAAAAGAGAGATCTTTTTGCATGCGTAGAGACTTTCAAGCCTCATACACCCGTTAACATATTTTGGCATCGAGAGAGAGATTAACAAGTAGTATAAAGAGTTGTAGTTCACTACTTGCATGACGACATATTTTGGCATCGAGAGATGAGAAGTACTAGGAGGTATTGAATACTTCTTGAGGTCGAGTTCCTGGGTCGAGAGCAAGGGAACTCACTACTAATTATTGCTTTGTCTATGAGGAATAGTTGGATGCATGGGAAACAAGTATGAGTAGTTGATTTAGATTTTTACCTATGAAACGAAGTAATACCCTGCTTTTCTTTCCATATTCACAACCATTATTTTATATTGCTTGCTTTACTTTACTTGCATTTACATTATTTTAATCACAATTACTCTCAAACAATTAATCTCCTACAATTCATCAATTACTTCATAAACGACATCATCCTTCATCGTTGTTTCTTGTTTGTAGCAAAGTACCTAATTCTTGGGTGAGTGGATTCAATACCCCGATACTTGCCTCTACACTAGTTTTAGGATTAGTTTAGTTGTTAGAATCATAAAGGGAAATTATTTGAGTAGTGTCGGTAAAATTAACCTGTTTTTGCAGCTTGGTTTACTAGCACTGCTGAGTTGATGGTAATAACGTAAAACCCTCAACATCAAGAAGTCATCAAAAGGAATGGGCTTAAGCCTATGACGAAATGAGGATACTAGGCGGAAAACCCTACTTAGCTGACTAGAGATCCCAAGATCTAAGTTCAAGGGGAAAACCTAACCTGGAGGAATCAACGGAGCGTTGGGATACGTAAGTCTCTGCCCAGTTCCTAGGATGATCACCAGTGCTATTGGCAAAAATGGTTAAAGATAAGCTTGGCTTTTAATGTTTCCTATAGCTTTGAAATAAAAGTAGGGTATGTGTAGATTACTCTGGGATTCACCTTGTGAGTGTGAAATGAGGCTGTTTCTAGGAGATGACGATAGGCGACATCATCCAAGTTCACTCATGATAACCAAGATTAGCGTTCATGGCCGAAACGAACCCAATCATGAGAACTCCAGTTCTATGAGAGGATGAAACTGTGTGATAGTTATTGACTAGGTTTACACCAAAGCCCGGGTGGTTCAAGGCTGAAAAATTGCTACCATCTGGCCGAGTAGATCCAATAGCTATTTACTATGGGTAATTCAAGGCTGAAAATTTGCTATTATTCCTGATGCAGTGATTCCTCGTCTGTACTCTCTAAAGTCCTTCAGTCACATGCATTTTCTTCAGGTAATTTCCATTCTTGTGGGGGATTGTTGGAACAGTTTGACAGGTCTGACAGCCAAGTTCCAAAACTACGATCTGTCAGATTTTGTGACACAAATTTTGAGTGTTTCTAAACATCGAAAACTTGCGTTCTTGGGTGGAATGGATTCCTTTTGTCGAGTACTACAAAGTGGTATACTCGAGAGTCAAAATCGAATCCAAGATGAATGAGAAATTTACGTCCAAAGTCGAGTACTTGTCATGGACATTGGTTTGAAATGGGATAATCCCACATTGAGAAATGGAAAGTTTGGAAACAACTTAATATACACATGGTTGAACATAAAAGGTTTAGCCCTTTGTGACTAAGCCTTACAATTGAACCCAAGTGGAAGAAACTCGGTTAGGAGCTAAGGGAATTGCTCCTACAACTTTCAAGTGTGTAAAACCTACATCATAAGGAATTAGTGTAGAGTGTTAGGAGACTTGTCTAATCTTTGGGTTTTCTTAATACAATGGAAATAGCTGAAGAGTGGATTTAGGCACACCTTGCAGAACCACTATAGATCTTGTTTCGTGTGGCTTGCTTCTTGCCTTGTGTTCTCTTTTCATGTCTTAGCTTGTAGTTTATATCTCTACAACACTATTTTGTTTCTAGTTAGTTGTATTTGAACAGGAAGGTGGGAGTGCCGCTTTCTCTACCCACCTCAAGAAGTTCTTAACAACTAGTAACATCAATTGGGTGTTTGTCGTCTTGGAGTTGAGTATTTGTTTAAGTGCTCAATCTCAAGGAGACACAACCCCAAGGAAACACAACCCCAAAGACTATAAATCTTGTTTATAAGTTGTTGTTGTAGGATTGGAAAGCTACATCTCTTGACCTTGCATGCCATCTTAGTCTCTACATCTCTATATATTTGCTTGTTAGTTGTAGATCTTTTGTATCTCTATATCTTGTTGTAGCTATCTGTTTTATCTGTTTATCAGTTTTGAGCATCTCTTAGTTGTAGTTTTTTTAAAAGGGATTAGTCAACCCCCCTCTAGTCAGTTTGACACCATTGTATAGATTTATCAATTGGTATCAGAGCGGGTTGCTCACAAAAGATTTCAAAACCTGAGTAAATGATCTGCACGATGATATCCACCTCTAAGGGTAGCGCTGTGAACAAACCTCTTCTTCTTGACGAAATGAATTACAACTTCTGGAAGTCAAGGATGAGAATCTTTCTAAAGTCTCTAGACCCTAAAACTTTGCATGGTGCAAAAAATGTTTCTGATAAATACATACGTGTCTCTGATGATAATATTGTGACGATGAACCTTGTTGCCTCACCTGATATCATGTGGCAAACAGAAAAGGACCATGAGCATGCAAATGGTCAGGCCCTTAGTATTGTTAATTGTGGAGCCTCTTTTTGAATGTTTCAATCCTTTGGCTTTTAAATTCACTATTTCTGTTGACTCTATCAATGTTTTGACCTTAGTGGTTGAGAAGTTGGGTAAGCTATGTAGGAAAAACTGGAACCTCGCAAAGTCCTTTTCGGTGTCCTTACTCATATATCAGGAAGCTACTGCAGGTTCGAGCTCACTTATAGAAAATGATCTTGACAACTCAGAAAATGATGACTCCCCCTTCAAGAGAGATCTTATGGCAATATCGTTTTCTCAACTTAAGTGTAAGACCACAGGCTGGGATTGTGATGATAGTAACTCTGAATGTGATTTAGAAGAAGAAAATCTTCAATCTGTATATAATGAACTCTATGAGGAATTCAAAAAAGCTGCAAAGAAACTGGAACTTAACAAAGCTAAAGTCAAATAGTTGAATGACAAGTGTTAAGGTCTTCGAGGTGACAATCTTACTTCTCTAATCCAGTCCTTTTCTAATGAGCAGTTACAAGATCAAATTGTCAATCTTACTCCTCTAATCCAGTCCCTTTCTAATGAGAAGGAGATTTTAACTCTAGAGTTGAAGTAGTTGAAGGTCTCTATAGGGAAGACATAGGCATCTACTTCATCCTCTCAGACACTATCTCTGGATCACCTTATCATGGTGTTTCAGTGTCCTCATGATAAGGATGGATTTGGTTACAGGGCTGTGAACGAGATTGGTACATCAGCTGCAATATAAAGATTGATTCAAAGTCATGGAATACGTAAATGTTTCATCTGTGGTCAGCTTGGTCACATACAAAGATTCTGTAGGAAGAGGCTTGCTACCGAGAGGGTCAACCAAGAGCTTGAACTGAGAAAGACAGTTGTTTCACTTGAGGCTAAGAAGAAAGACATGAAATTCTTAATCAGCAAATCTTTTCCCAAGAAAGTCATCGCGGTATGGCAACCCAAAAATTCCGCAAAGTGTTTGGTTGTCAGATGTGTACTCAAAGTTGGTAAATCTTCAAAGTGATACCTTTATATAGTGGATGCTCAAAACATATGACAGGAGACAAGTCTTTTCTGAGACACTATGATCCCTACGATGGTGGAAATGTAATCTTCGGAGATGGAGTAAATGCTAAGATTGTAGGAAAAGAATTGGTCCAATCAGAGGGTATTCCAAAGATCAGTGATGTTTCTCTTGTTAATGGCCTTCGACATAACTTACTCAGCATCAGTCAAATATGTGACATTGGTAATTTTTGTCTGTTCTCCAACAAGGAATGTCTTGTTCTTGATAGTAATTTGAACAAGGTTCTCATGAGAGGGATTCGATCTAATGAGGATTGTTATGTAATCAATGCTGAAGAACAAGTGACTCAATATAACTTTGTTCAGGATGAGACGCCTCTTCTATGGCATCAAAGGTGATAAGTATCCAAAAACGTAGTTTTTACCTTTTATTAGTATGTTTTTATAAATTAATTTTACACTTGAAATGGAGTAATACCTATTGTTTTTTATTTTTGTAGGAAAAGACTTGGAGAGAATATTTTAGCGAAAAAAACCTACAAAATGATACAAGAAGAGCAAAAGGAGCAAAGTCAAGCTTAAAGTCAAATCATGAACCTGAATGGTCAAAGTATAGATTATATCTTAGTGGTTTAAACTCTAATGGGCTAAGCAATTAACATACAAAAGTATAGAAAAGCCCAATAGTGAATTAATGAACTAATGACAGATGGAGTCGAAAATATCTCACTTCTAGAGGATGTCACTAGCTGCAAATGTGTAGAATCTTGTATGCAAGGTTCCAGCCAAAGGATATTGGCAGAAGATTTTATAATGGCAATCAGATTGCCAGTTATGCACGATTTTGGCAATTCGATTTCCATTTCTGGGAGATCCTGCACCATTCTTTCTCTAATCTGCACATGACAGCCAGAAGATATTTTACAGTAGGACAACTTCTCGAAATGGTCAGCAATTGATTTGATTTAAGAAATATTTTCATATATTATGTAATCTTCTAATTTTGGCTCCCTATGCAACTAT
>JABWDY010027094.1:0-11485 GCA_013358455.1 Thalictrum thalictroides | reverse complement strand
ATATTTTTTTTCCTAACTTTATGCTATTATTTCTGATTTTCAAAGACTTTCTCGTATTTTGAAGGTGTTTTTCCTATTCAATAAATATGCTTCCTAATTTTTAGGTAGTTATGTACCTAGACAAATTTTTTTACATCAATATAATACATTTTAGGATGCCTAAGGCCCCCAATTTGCTTGAGCCGGCCCTGAACGCGACATGTGTCAGAGATTGCAACAGTACTATGCAGTCTGGCCTAATTTTTGGCTTATAAAATGCAAATCTGCAACTCTGCAACCACAACGATATTAATAATCAACAAATGCACAAACAGAAAATTGGGTTTCTTAGAAGTTCAAATCCACGATCTTATGGCCATAGATTGTTTGCAAGGCCCAAACCGAACCCAACTCGAGTTTAAGCCCACGATCTTATGGACCTGGATTGTTTGCAAGGCCCGACCGGAGTTGGGTTGAACCCGTAAAACAATAACCCCATTCTGCCTCTCTCGCCATTTTCTTCTACTACTCGAAAGTTTCTCACAGAACAACTTGAGAACAATATTCAGATTAACTCGTCATCTTACATCAATTGAGGTTCGTGAATTCGTTTTCTTCCTTCTTCATTCCTTCTTATTATCATCAAACATAGATTGAAATCCTTAATTTTGATTTCAATTATTGTTGTTGTTTCTCTATTTGATTGATATACATTTCTTCCTCAAACCATGTTTGAACTTCAAATTTTATTTTATTTTATTTTGAAATATTGCATTAACTTGAATATTTGATTACTTGTTCAATTAGAGTTAGTGATTTGGTTTAATTTAACTGTTTTATAGCTCAATTACTACAAAAGTTTGAAACTTTTTGCTCTTTTAGAAGTAATTCTGGTTTTGGATACGTGAACTTTAGTACTTGCTACTTATTAACCAAATGAAGTCACGTATGATTGTATGAACATGCATTTCAATAAATGACGAGTTATATTCAGGTCTGACATGATCTTACAGAATAATGCAATTTTTAGTTTTTTCATGTAAAAGACTGATGCCTTATAAGTATGAACATTCATTTAGTGCTCGTCGTTGTTATGATCTTTGTAGTTTATGTATGTGAAGTTCTTGTGTATAGCATGATTTCTTTTACTACGCAGCTAAGCTTTAGTTTTGCTGCAAACCTGCAAAGTTTTTGTGAATAGGGTGGTACTAATTTATTGTTTTTTTTTTCCTTTTATTAACACTAAGGGTTGATTGTACTGCAGGGGATTGTATAAATGCGAGGATAAAGGACGCAGATGCTCATTTGCAAAGAATTACAACTGAGAATTGAAACTATTGAATAGCATTTGGTACTCATTGATGGAAAGTAGAGGAGAAGAAGGAGGAAGTGCTGGAGATACTGCAACGTCTCCAATTGTTCTGAGCCTTACTGTGAAGTTCAGCGGGAGATCAATCCCGGTTTCTCTTTCCTCAGATTCCACAGTAAAAGATCTCAAATCTCTTCTCCAACCCCTCACCAATGTCCTCCCTAGAGGACAGAAGCTTATTTTTAAAGGTCCCTCCACAAATTTGTCTCCCTTTCTTTTTGTGTGTGTGCTCATGCGTGTAACCAACTCTTAATAGTAAGTGATGATGTCACAGGTAAAGTTCTGGTGGACAATTTATCCCTAAAATCGTCAGACATTCCTAATGGGTCCAAGCTCATGCTCATGGCTTCGCAGGGTTTACACCAAGGGGTATCTTGTTTCTCTCTTTTGATAGGTTTTAAGAGATTCCATTTCAGTGCTGCCTATCCAATATTTGTTTAATGGAAGTCTTGCTTTAACTCAGACTCTGCTTTCCTTGAACTGATTAGGATGGTCCCATTACTAAAGATAAAGAAGCACCCACAGCGTCCAGCTTGACAAGGCCTACCAACCAGGGTGACCGCCCAATGGTGGGCAAAAAAATTGAGGCAACAGTTGATAAGACCCAATCACAGCGTTGGAAGCTTACTGGGGTTATAGCTTTATCAGATTCTCAACTGAAGGTATAAGCTACTCACTATCAGCTATTTACGACAATCAATCAAAATTTTAAGTGGAGATATATTTATTTCTACTGAGCGGAACCTTAAAATTAATAGGTAAATTTTTGGGGTCATTTCCCAAGACAAATTCTTGTCTTCACTAAGTTCGTTTTGAAGCAACTGTTTTAGGAAAGATTTTGTTGCCAATTAACTGTTATTGCTCACAACAATAATATGTATCAAGATAGGTCGTGAAAGCTTTAGCATTAATGGTCGATCCCAATTTTTATGTGTGGGGGAGGAATATCACCCTACTGGCGAACTCTTACTATTGTGTATTGAATGTTGAAGGTTGTACCTGCTGAAGTGTGGGATTGCGGATCTTCTGTGAGATTATTAGATCTTGGCAAAAACTTTATTCGTGAAGTACCAGCTAAACTTGGTGATTTGACTTCTCTGCAGGTATGTCATTCTGACCAAGTTATTGGTTTATTATCTTGGTTGCGTGGAAGGTGCTTGATTTTTAACCATATTACAATCTTTGAAGAAGTATATTGCTGTCTTAAAAATCCTATATGCAGAAACTTTTGCTGCATGCAAATTGTATAGTGGATGAGCACTTCAGCTGGGAAGGTGTAACATCTCTGAAATCTTTAAGGGTTCTGTCTCTAAACCACAACTAGTAAGCAATTGTTTATGCTTTTGCTCATTGTTTGGTCTACTTATCATAGAACAGAATGGATAGTCTGTTATGTTTGAACCCAAAACATTGTACATCCTTGTGCTTGTTTCAATTTTTTGTAGCATCTTGTCGCTTTAATTTTTGTTTACAAAACATTTTCATCCATGTACTGATGCATTATTTAATTTTTTCAGTTTAACAGCAATACCATCTTCAATTGGTTCTTTGACTTCTTTGAGAGAACTTCATGTTGCAAACAACAAGTTGAGAAGCCTTCCAGTTGAAATAGGAGAGTTAAGTCAGCTTCAAATTTTGGAAGCAAACAACAACAGGTAATATGAATTTTGCAAGTTAGGTTTTATGTTTTTAACTTTTCGTCTCTTCGTAGCATTTTGATGGCAACATTTCTGTCCATCCCTTAATGAATGTGGCTGTGATCACATGCTATCGTTTGTCAACCAACCAACCAACTTCTGCACTGTAACCATGGGTTGAATTGTTGAAATCAGCATTTTCAACTACCCACGAATTTATTTACAGTTTTCAAAACGAGCCGCAGAAGTAGTAATTACTATGTTTATGTTTAATGGTGCAGAAAAGTCAACAAAGAGGGAATTTCAGGAATTGTGATAACAAGGATTTCATTTTATTCTTCTTATTTTAGTTTCCCTTCAGATCTTTTCTCTTAAGCCAACTTGTTTCTTTTCTTTCATGGCAGAATAAGCACTGTGCCTTCATGTATAGGGAGATGCAGTTCTCTTATCGAGGTAATGTTCTGGTCCTACTGTTTAAAGTTTATGTGTAGAATCTTAAAACGTGATGTTAGAAACCAGGATTAGAATTTGGCTATTGTCACGTTGTAATTTTCTTTTTCTTTTTTTGACATGATTGCTCTCATGGTGCAGATTGATCTATCATCAAATCTTCTGGTGGATTTGCCGGAAACTTTTGGAGATCTACAAAATCTGCAGGTTCACTAGCGTCCTTGTCCTTTATTCTTATTATAATAATGAATCTAATGGGATTTCATATGCACATCTATTAAATCCATTTTTAAAAATATTTAAATTATACGCAATTGTAACTACAATGTCAAATTTCTCTTGCATGAATGGTTGCTGCTTGATATTGCAGAATAAACTGTCAGATGATTTGGACCCAGAGCTCCCAAAGTATATTGTGATCCATGAACTTGAATATATCAGTTGATACTTGATACTACTCAAGTAAGAGATGTTGATATGTATCAAGAAATTAAGGTCTTACTAATCATTAGGACATCATAGCGGTTGACACATGATAAAATTGCCAACTCATATTATTACGCGTCATAATCAATCTTATAAGTCAGGATGTGTCCAGTGTTTTGTTACAAACTTCTAATTTCTAAGCACAATATATAGCACGAGGGTTGCTGCATGTACTTGCTCTTGGGCTTTCGTAATATGCTGGCCAAAGATGTCATTGAATAGAATAAACTGTTTGGTGGCCCACTGGTCAAGCATTAAGGTGTTGGGCCACAAGCTTTTGGGATCCGTTCCAACCTTTCACCAAGGAAGGGTTTAAGGGTTTAGTAATGGTTTGTAGTTATACCAGTCGAAATAATAAAGCTCTTGTGGCCCCTTCATTCACCATGTTGCCCGTGACAACTGTGCATTCATGCTGCAGGCTTTGCATCTCAGAAACAATGGTTTAAAATCTCTACCTTCCACACTATTTAAGCTTTGCTCAAAGCTATCGACGCTGGATCTCCATGGTACAGAAATCACAATTGATCTTCTTCGTCAGGTAAAAATGGCTTTCAACTTTTATGTTACATTGAATCCATTCAGAAGCTGTGGTGCCTCCTTGTTGAACTATAATCATTGTATCATCTCACTGGCAGTTTGAAGGATGGGAAAACTTTGATGAACGGCGTCGTTCCAAACTTCAGAAGCAGCTGGATTTTCGTATTGGGTGCTCTGAGGGATTTGATGAAGGTGCAGATAAAGATTAAGGGTTGTTTGATTGTTCAAGAACTAATGGAATCTTTCAAGGGAGGATTCCCATATGGAAGTAATGGGAGAACTTGATCAAGTCAAATGTAGAAGAGAACTTCTTATTCCAAGGATATTGTGCACTACAAGGTGAGATGTACCAGTTAAAAACAGAGTATTCCAAAAAAAATAAAAATTGCTGTGGAAAGTGTGCATTAAGTGAGGATCTATCTGGGAACGGAAACTTCTAGTTGTTGGTTCTTTTTTTTTTCTTTTTCTTACTATTCTCTGTCAAGGATTGCAGATGGGAAAAAAACATGCATGAAAACACTTGCTTCATGCCTTCATGTTGTTTTTTCGCAACAACCACCATTTATGTGTGCATTACAAAACTATTCACAAACAGAATATTGTTTGCCTGGGGTGTTTCCACATAAAAGATACAAAGAAAAAAGAAACACGGCACAAAGACATGACAGGGACATGGAGCTTAATCCTTTTAAGTACCATATGATGGACTTTGCTCATTATCAGAAAGAAAAAAAAAAGCTTCAAAACCCTAAATATTTGTAAAATCGCCAATTGGATGCAACTCCCAGGTTTGCTTTGAAGTTTGAACTATTGGTAAACTTTTTCTACACTTTGGTAGAACTGTAGAAGGCTCTCAAAAATCATAATCTCCATTCTTTCCAAATTCCGAGTCATGTACACTATGTACGAGTACAACGTTAAACTACTAATGATTGCAAATTTGCAAGTCCCTTTCAAAGTTTCTCCCTCCATTAAGATTTCAAATTTGTGAAAAAAAAAACGGAGAGATTTGTCCTCGAGGTGATAATTGAAGTGGGCCTTCGTTCCGGGTCCCCAATATTAGAACTAGCCGTTATTGTTCCAACGTTCAATTCAAATCCTTAATCACTATAAGACTCGCATGTCCACTCACACCCTTCTTCAAAACAAAATCTCCAGCATCTAGACTTCTAACATCAAACAAGAAAAATCTCAAAATGGCATATAAGCGTAGAAGCTCGTCTTCGTTTTCAGTTCTGCTCCTCATGCTTCTCAACTTCATTCTCTTTATCCTTTCTTCAGCATCCATTGCGCCGATTTTCTTGCTAAAATACCCTCCAAGCTCTTTTGGTTGGGCACTCTTTATGGTATCTTGCATCTCACTTTTAGCTTCACTTGTGGGTTTTTGTTCTCAGATTACACATCTTTGTTTCATAACCCATGTTTCGTTAGCCCTTGCATCTGCAACCGGGCAAGTGCTGGCTATCCTGGCCTTGTTCACTCGGGAAAATTCGAGCCTAAGGTCTCTGAACTCACCAAGAGATCCTAAAGAAGCAAGACTGTTGGTCAGGGTAGAGTGTGGAGCCTTGATGGGTATGCTAATGATACAAGTGATTGTAGTCGTCTTAACTTGTGCAGTTCATAGTTGTTGGGTAAAAGAGTTTGAAGTGTTGGAAGTTGAGAAAGAAGAAACTGCAAAGAAGCGAAGCCGAAACCTGGCCAGAGTTCAGGAAGAATCCATGGCAAATGCAGCTAAAATTGCTGATGCTAGAGCCAAGGAGTTGGATGAGAAAATGAAATACAAATATGGACAATGGATTAAAACTGATTTCCAAGGCTGAACAACTGTCTACCTGGGGTCACTATGGGATGGCCACTGTTGTAAAACACTTCTATTTGTTCAAATTGAATGTGTTTGTGACTTTGCATTTCAGTATGGTACTATGGTTTGTTCCTAACTACTTCCTATGGCCTATTGAAGGTCACAAGGGGGGAAGGCCACTGTTAACTCTTCAATTTGTGTTATGTTTGCAACTCCTGATTCTGATTTACAAAGCTTCAATTATACTCTACAGATGAACAATCTCTCTTTTTCATTTGTAAACCATCTTTCCAAATCAGTGATGGTAATTGCAGATAAATGTCTTAACAGCATGACAGCCCTGGCAACTCGGTTACACTCAAAATAATTAAATGCATAGTCCAGGTAACCTACACTTGGCTCTAAATGTCTTCACAGCATGACAAGCCTTGGCAACTCGATTACATTAAAAATATAAAATGCATAGTCCAGGTAACCTACACTGGATTCTAAATGTCTTAACAGCATGCCAAGCCTTGGCAAATCGTACTATGTCCAAACATATATATACCCCCCAGTCTGATTTCTGAAAGGATTGATGTAATAACCAACTAACACATGTTTCAAACATTTTGCTTACGAGCCAATTATACAGCTAAATATAAGTACAATTTACCTTTGATGTAGTTAGCAAGTGTAAATCCTTTGACCACTCAATTATATCAGCTAAAACACAGAATACATATGACCAGGAGGATGAACCTCTTTCTCATCATAGAAAGCAAGACTGTATAGACAACCTACCGAAAATAAATGGACACTTGGGGGATATCAATATCGTTGTCTTCATCATCCTCACAAGCCACAAAAACATCCAAATGTCGTCGATATGGAGGCAAATCCACCTTAGCAATATCCCTGACAAGATCCACCACCCTCTGGTCCATGCGTTCCTTGTGTCGTGGAAACATACTGTTGTATAGCATGCAAGCCCCATATGAGATACTGTATGCATTCAGACCCTTGTCTTTCAGCCAATTCAGTAGCTCCCTTAGGGTTGGATTATCTTTCAGGATCCAACGGTCCCACACTGTCCAGGTCAAATTCTGGTGCTTAATGACTTTAGGGGGTACTGGCTCAGCCATGGAAAATAGTGGTAGTGCCAAATTTGCGAAGGTGTTACGATAGTCTTCCACCTTGTGTCCTCCATCTAACACTTTGTACAGCTCAAGGCAGACTAGACCTGTTGCCATCGCTGTAGTAGTTGCGATAGCTGGAATAATTCTTCCAGCAATAAACTTCGCCTTCAATTTGTCAACTTCAGGAATGCTGTAATTCCTTGCCCGCATGTTTGCAAGGCCAGCAATGAGATCCATGTGGTAGTTGGTGTCATCATCCTAATCATTCAGAAACATTATATTACATCAGTAAAGAGGATAACAGATTAAGGTAATAAAAAAAACTTAAAACTAAGCGCTAAAATTCAATGCGCAATGCTTAGAATTTTTAAATAGCCCACCATCATAATGAATATTTAAAGTTAGTTTGAAAGGAAACTAAGGTATTTATAAAAAGAACATTTTTGTTTCTCTCAAGATCAGGTGATCTCCGGGAGACTTGATCCTATTAGTTCCTATACCAATGACACCTACAACACGAACTGAATCACCCCCAATCATACTCTCGGACCTAATAACCCTCAGTGATAAGGAGCCACTTAGGCTTCTGTTTGATTGCACAAAGGAGCTTTTCCCTGGTAAACTCTTTTTCTCACTCTCAGCACTTTTAAGGGTTGCATACTCTGCATGGAAAAATCTATAAGGGAATGTTTCCCACCTTCATGAAATTTCATGGAGTATTCCCATATATATGCTTCTCTTTCAATAAATTTCCACGAAGAGGTAACTTTAACAGAAAAAAAAATGCCTTCTACAACCAATCACACTAAATTTTTAGCTAACAGAGATTAGACCTAAAGTCTTCCAAATCACCACACACTACACCAAGGTTTTTTTCAAAGCATAATCCTACTTTGCCACATCAGAAAGAGGCACTCACCTTCTCAAACTGGATTGGGTTCATTCTAAAGCCAGGAGGCAGCTTCTTTTGGCACTCGTCCAATCTCCTAATCAGATCATCGATAACCCCAGCATCATCAATAGAAGCCGGTGTAGTGCTTGTAGCTTTCTCGTCTGTAGCAATATTCACTCCTTCCTTTGGTTGGAAATCTGGTACAATGACTTTACTAACAGCATCAGCCAGCTTCTTGGGATTCTTAGCCCAATCAGGGATCGGAATACCAAATGTCTCAGCTCGCAATATAGACGCTGCCATGATGAAGTTGAGGTGACCGGGGTCATCAATGGAGAATTCAAGTGCATGAGGAAAGCGCTTAGGAGCCGACCAAAATGGAGCCCCTGAACTATTTGTAGAGTTCTCAGGGAAAGTAAAAGTCAACTGCTTCACACGATTAGAAAAGTAGTCTTCAAACCTGGTTGCATTCAAAGCAAAATGTCAGTTGTAACTCATCGAAAGATCATAGAATGAGATTGTATTGAACTTACTTTAGACGGGACCAGGTGATGCAGTCTTGGAATGTTTCACATTTATCTTCGTCAAGGCAATTGAGGATGTGTTCCAAATTCTCCCTGGCTTGAGCGTCGCCTGCCTTTTCCATTGCAGATGTGTATTCAATTGGATTTGACAGATATGCATTCACTTCAGCTGGTGTCTTCTCAAGCAACCCCTCAAATTCAGAGCGAGCCCACGTCAGACAATGATCAATATTGTGAGGAAACGAGTGGAGAGTGCACATTGGTGCCTGCTTCTCAGGTGGATCCCTTGATGCACCATAGTTTTCAGTCAGATGTGGAATAACCATTTGCGTGTTACATTTGGCACCAAGTGTTCCAGATTCAAGAAGAGGCTTTTGGAAATATAAGCACCTCTGATCGATGTATAACCTTGCAGTAACATTATCCAGTGCATTAATGACAACATCCAAATTCTCCCAGAAGGAATCATTAAACACATTTTCTGTCTCAGCGCTTGCACGGTTCTGCAAAGCTTCAGCATGGAGGTGCGGGTTAATGGAAGAAGCAGCAGTTACGGCAACTGTGGATTTGGCCTGCCCAATGTTCCAATCACGGAAGAGGAATTGTCTGCTGAGGTTACTCTTCTCAATGACATCATCATCAGTAATTGTTAATTTCCCTTTGTTACTGCAGCAAACTCCCATTAGAGCTAAATTTTTCAAGAACTCGCAACCAAGTGCACCAGACCCGACAATGAATATGTTGGCTTGCTCCAGTTTCTTTTGAAACTGAGATCCGAAAACTGAAATCTGAGCATCATAGCGGCTGTTCACTGGTTTCAAGTCAGTGGGGTCCAATGGTGTGGTAGGAAGAGATTCAACGGAGTCAAAATAAAAGAACTGCAAGAAAAAAAAAATAGAAACATAGATCAGACCAAGTCCTGTCAAAACCAGGATCCTAGTAGTGTACCCTATACTAAGCTTATTAATGATGTAAGTTTCTGGACGGCAAAGTTTTAACTTTTCTTAATACATTCCTATTGACTCCCTTTCAGTAATTAATAAATTCAAATCAAAGTTCAAGCTTGTCAAGGAAGAAACCTCTATTAGTACTGGTAGAATTGTTCTTATTAAAGCGGTGCTTAGCAGGATGTCTACTGGTCTTCAGCTTTGTTTAGCACTTTAGCTATGTCAGCTTCCTAACACTACATGAGACTCAAGAGGTTTGCTCTTAGAGCCTACATCTCAACAGTGTACAATACAGGGAAGGGCCGCCTATATATAGCTAAAGAAAACCCAACCCTGACTTTAGCAATTGTTGTAGGAGTAATTCTATGTAAACATGGTAATGGAGAGACAACTTAAAAATTAATGGAATAAGTTAAGATTTGTGTAGACTAACACCTTGTGCAAATCCAACCACCATGACTGAATACTGTATTAGGTTGATAATCAACCTATCAGAATTTTAATGTTCATTCAAAGAAGCTCACAAATCCAATCAGATCTAATTTTACTATAACCACATCCAAAACCAATACTGGATTTGAATAAGATTTGGAATAACTAATCCAAACCAAATTCAGGGACCCTATTCTACACCTAGTCTTTTATTCCTTAATAATAACTGACATGACTTTTGGTATCCAATCTTAAACTTAACCCGACAACCCAGTCCCATTTTTTATGTTCAATTTTGAGAATTTAATGTTCACCTGGAAAAGAGGATGGAATTTCCCCGAGCATGCTTTCACAACCTCCTGTCCGACAATACCGCCAAACATGGCAGCCATGGGATTCAGAACAGCCCTGGAGCCAAATGTGAAATGTCGTAGAACTGTTTTGTCAGCCTCCTGAAGTCTTCCATCGCCCATGTTCTCATTGATATTATTAGCCAACAAAACAAGCTTCTGAGCATCCTCCTCTGATCCGGCAACCGGGAAGCGGTCCACCTCACAGATAAACATATCCAATGCTTGAAAAGCCAAGTGCAACAATGGTGGACGATCGAACTTGGAGAAGTCACTAAGAAGGAAATCTCCTGGATCCTGAAGTGCATCTTTCAATCGCTTGAAGTGCAACGTTTTAGGTTGTTTTGCCTGTGTGGCAATACCACCTCCCTCGTATGCACCATAGTTTGTAGTGTCTTCGTCAAGAATGAAGGAGTAGGGGCGAGCATTTTTAACTCTTCTTGGCTTCCCATCATTCAGTTCTTTCATTCCTTGGACTTCTGAGAACACAACCAAATCCCCATCCTGAAACTCAACCCTTTCGTCATCCACAAATGATACGAGCGCAGGATTATCATTGCTAATTGAAGCAATAATACCTGTATGTGGTTCTTCACCATCAACATCAACAACAGTGAATTTAGGGCCAAAGTCACAAAATACGCCGCCAAACAGGCCCCTGACTTCGGCTTTGATGAATGAGATTGGAGGCTGGTGATTATGGCAGTAATCATCAAACTCAATTGCTTTGCCCAAGCTGATATCTGTAAACACTACAGCCTGCAAAAGTGCATAAGCAGCAACGTTATACAGGTATTACAATATGATTTTCAAGTCAAATCTAGAGACATGCATGTGCTCTAATTTCTAAGGCCAAGACACAATATGCACAAAAATCATGTACATAGGGTTCTCTAAACTTGTTTGATATGGTAAAAAATGTTAGGTGACACCACTTCATAAGCAAGATGAAAAAATACCATG
>JABWDY010027088.1:0-12214 GCA_013358455.1 Thalictrum thalictroides | reverse complement strand
AATATTAATATTATAAATGTTTGATTGGTCTAACCAGCTACCCAGTGGTTGAACCACCAAACCAGTGACCCAGTCCCTTCATCGGGTTAGTGTCCGGGTTGGTTCTGATAACATTGATGCACAGGGACGATATGCCCAGAATATGCCCCCATGTATAGTATAGTGGGGCGAGGATGCTTGTAAAGGAGTATTTTAAAATATACAGTACCATATGTTCCGCCATTTGACTAAATTTTTTGTTAATGTATTATGGTTGTTTTCGCGTAATATGTATATTTGCAACTTATATCTAAAGGGAGAACAACTAAAAACATGGGAACATACTTTATCCACAAAGTTGATTAGAATGTTTATCAACTCAAAAATATGTTGATCAACTTTTTTGTGTTACTATAATTGATATATTTGTTGATCAACGAGTTGATTCATGAAAATAAATTTGTTGTTGATTAATTTTTTTAAATGAAAACAACATATTAAAGTTGATCACAATGTTGATCAACTCAAATTTAGGTTGATCAAGTTATTGATGATAATAGTAAACATAATAATGAGAAAGATGAAAAGGATCCTAATAATGACGAGGATGTTGCGAAAAACGATAATGTTGAGAAAAGGAAGAGGATACCATGAAGAAAATCGATGCTTAGATAGAAAACATAATGGATGTTGAAACAGATGATGGGAAGCAAGATGAAGCTGTAGAGAATTTGATCGACAACTTAAAATTTTTGAGGATTTCACAGAATCTTGAACTAACGCTAAATTTCAAGAATTTCGATGAAGATTATGAAGTTCATGCTAGAAAGGAAAATTCAATGATTAAAGCAATAAAGAATAGGCAAGCAAAACAAAGGGATGAATCAATTGCTAGAAGTAAGAAGTCTACTCCAAACCCTAACCCTAAAGCTAGAGGTACAGGTAAGGCCAAGGGTAAGGTCAATCAGGAAACAAAGTTAGATGACTAGAGTAAAACTAGGCGTTACGGGTTTCTGACTGAGTCACAAAATAGTGTGGTGTTATATTCCAATAAGAATGCAGATGAAAGGTAAATTTACAACGAAACTATGTAACTATGTTGATCAATATAATGTTAGAATGAGTCGTTATGAATATCTCTTACTATTACTCTTTTTACAGCGTCCCGACATGGAGAGAAACCAATGGAGAGTTAAAAATATAAGGTTGCAACGTCAACGATTTAATGACCGAATCATTTATTGACTCTTCGATAACTCTTTCTCTTTATATATATTCTCTTCAAACATAATTTTTAATTGAAACATGATAACGAACAGTTTGAATTGTTATGTAGATTATTAATTGGTACGTATTGAAGAAGTTAAAGAACAACAAGGATGTACCTCGAAATGCGTTTTTTTAATGTTATGACTTGGGTATATATTCTTGTACCAATAATTTCTATTTTTATCAACCTTAATGTCTTCTATACAAAATTTTGATAAACAAATTTTCTGTAATTATACAAACAATGCTACGAGATTTCAAGGTCGGTAAGAGCGAAAAACATTATTGGGAAAATTGGTATGTATTGAAGAAGTTAAAGAACAACAAAGACGTATCCCGAAATGCGTTTTTTTCAATGTTATGGCTTGGGTATATATTCTTGTACCAATAATTTCTATTTTTATCAACTTTAATGTCTTCTATACAAAATTTGATAAACAAATCTTCTGTAATTATACAGATAATGCTACGAGATTTCAAGGGCGGTAAGAGCGAAAAACATTATCGGGAAAATTTCATAGACACATTTACTGGAAAGGATGAAGTGTTCTTCCTTCGATACAACTCATCCAATTCCATTCAAAACAAGGAAGGACATCATTGTACTCTTCTTTTGCTTAACAGAAAGCCGACAATCAATGGTAACACTTCGACTCTATTGGTGGAAGATATCCAAGCAAGGAATTTGTTCTGAATGATGCCAAAACTTGATATTCCTCATATAATGGTGTCCAATATACTAGAGGGGGGGTGAATAGGATATTTAAAAACTTAAAGGTAAAAATCATCCCCAAGAGATATCACAAAGGCACACTGACACTTTTCTGAGAAAAACTGTCACTAAAAGATATGCTTAGGAAAAAACAAATTGCGGAATAAACAAATTCACTAAGCAAGTCTATCAAGCCATAACCAACAAACAAGCAAGACAACAATTATAAGGAGATGTAAAGCAAGATAGGATGATCAAAGATGTAGTAGAGATTTAATCACAACTAACTATCTCTAGTCCTTGGGTTATTGTCTTTATGAATATGGGTTTGAAGAAACCACACTTCTAAAACTAATAAACACCAATACTTTCACGAGTAGTCAAGAACTTCTCGAGGTGGGTAGAGAAAGAGGCACTCCCACCTTCCGGTTCAAGAACTACTAACTAGAGATGTAAATTGGTGATATCAATCTATACCTACAACAACCAAGCATATAGAAATAAAGTAAAAGCAAGAATGCAAACCCACAACACAAGGATGTATAGTGGTTCGGCCCAAGATGGCCTACGTCCACTCTTCAAGTCGCTTCTTGCTATTAAGATAAATCCAAAGCTTTGGAACACATCCAACAACTCTACACCTCTCCCATAAGTGTTGATTTAATCTAAATTGAAAGTTGTAGAGATTTTTTCCTAAATCTCTAACCTAGAATCCACTAGGGTTTTGAAGAAGCTTGTCACAAAGCTCCTCACCTTGAACTCCTTCTCAAGGGTTTCACCTTTCTTGTCTTCTACAAGAACTCAACACATCAAAGGAATCACCTTTGGTAGAAAGGGGTTTTTCTCTCTTGAATGTCTCTCACAAAGAGAATGGTAGAGAAAGAAAATAAAGCACTCAAATGGGTTTATATTAAACACCTATGAACAAACATTCACTCAACCTCACTTGGATTGAAAGAATTGGAAGAGTTGAATGGAAGGAAGATGATGATTTCTTTCTTGTAGCTTATCTCACAAAGATAGGTTTTTGCCTCTTGAAAGCTCTTGACGAAATGAACAAAATCCTTAGAGAAATCCTCTTGTAATGTTGCTTTTATAGTCAAAACCCTAAAAGAGTCGTTGGTCAAAGTCATATGACCAATTAGGGTTTTGACCGAGTGAACCGGGAGTGAGTTGGACCAAACCGGGCTAAATTCCAACATATCCCGTCAGTCAGTCGACTGACCTTATAGGAGAAGTCAAAGTCAAAGTCAACTGGTCAACGTCAACATTCAAAGGGTCAGTCAACTGACCATAAAAAATGCCATTTCAAGTTTTGCCATCAGTCGACTCCCTTGAAATCAGCAGCCTGCTTGACCTGCCTGTTTGACTCGGTTTTTGCCCGGTTGTACTCGGTTGCCGCCGATCGCGTCCATTCTTGATGTCTTCAGCTCCGAAGGCCTCCGGACACTTGAACACAAAGACCTAGACCTACAAGGACTCATACTATAATATAACATGTGAAAAATCTGTTTTGCCCTTGCTTGTCACAATTCACAAGATATAACATTTACAAAACTATGGTAAGATATTAATGACAGTTTATAGAATATTTCTTAGCTGATCAACATACTGATCAACTACATTACTTGTTCGATCAAACATGTTGATCAACTATATTACATGTTGATCAACATCTTGATCAACTAAAATTTTAATAAAATTTCTTATTAATCTATAATTTTTTTTATATTTGAACAAATTTCTCATTTTGGCCTAATGTTGAATGCCAAGCTAAGAAGCCTTGGAATTAAACAATGGCTCATCAAACCAACCACAAATCTAAAGCAAGTAACTAATCTTCCTGATCAAGGAGCCACATATGTTTATATATGCTTAAACATAGGAAATTATTATCGTCAAATGTGGATTGTCATATTTTAATAAAATTTAATCATTTTTTGCAGCGTGAATTGTGCGCTCTTTGTGTGCAAATTCATGGAATACATTGCTTTTCAACGAAATATTCCAGCTTCTATTTCAGAGACTGAAATGTTAGCATTGAGGGCGATTATTAGTTTTTAAATCTTAAGTGTTGGACACGAAAGTTGGGATGAAGAATCTTGGAAGAATGAGGACTACTGTAAAGCTTCAAATGAATGAAGCAATATTAGCAGTTGCTGAGGAAGGTTCTGAGGAAGATGTCGAGGAAATTTGTGGAAAAGAAAATGATTGAAGAAATTCTTATTGAGTTGATGTCCATTGTTCTTTTCTATATTTAGTACATGTAGACAATATTATTTTGTGGGATATAAACATATTGTAAACAATGTTATGTTGTAGTTATAAAAAGTGTTGATTATCAGTATTTACTTTTATTTAATTCATGGATGTATTTCAGTTGATCAACAACAATATTTTTTTATCAAATGTATCTGAGTTGATCAACTCTTACAATATAAGTGTTTAATATTTGTAGTTGATCAAAAGGTTGATCAACTCTAATAATTTAAAGCAAGAAAATTTAGTTGATAAACAAGTCGATCAATAAGCTGATCAACTCTTATACATTCAAAAACCTTTTATATAATGGATTAACTATTACAATATAAGTTATGTAATTACATGTGATCAACACCAAATATATGCTAAATAAACCCTGATCAGTAAAAAAAAACACCATACAACCTAAAAGAAAAAAAAAATCCAAAATATATTGTCACCAAAGTATATCATAAATCTGTAATTCAAAGTTTTATCACAAACTGAAATTAAAAAAAACAAATGAATAAAACTAGAATCTAGTTATAAAGAGACGGGCAAGTCCTCCGGTTATGATGACCAGTTGTGTTACAACTCGAACACTTCTAAGCTTTAGGTAAGTTTTTAGAATCATGATTTGCCTTCTTTTTGGTCTTTGGTCTCCCTGGAGGTCTCTTAACATCTGGTGGTAATATTTGTGGTTCTTCAACAAAGTCTAGAGGTTTGTTTTCAGTTGGAATAGGCTAAACTGCATGTGAGCATGAGTTGCGGAAGGAGCTAGTGTAGAAATATGTCTCAAAGTAATCATAGGCTAAATCACCATTGGCAACAATAGCAGGCACGACATGCTTGCATGGAAATCCATGTATGTGCCATTTTCTACAAGAATAATAAACCCTTCTCATAAGATCAATATCGTGTTTTAGACTCGACTCCACTTCATATATAAATTCACTTGACTTTTATCACTGTCAAAGTGCGTGCCTCCTCATACTTCTCAGCCAAAAGATCTTCCATGGTAGGACACAAAATAGTAGTCCACTTCAATGAATCATCACACCTAACAAACATCATCTTCATCATTCGAGACCTAATTCTATCAAGCATGGCAACAATTGGCATGGACCTCTCTTCAATTATCCACTTATTAAAACTTTCAACAATATTACTACAAAGCTCACCATAGCGATTACCTGGGAAATACGCATTTGCCCATCTCTCGGGAGGAATCCCTTCCATGAATTTTACATTGGAACCTCAAAACGATAACAAATGCCATAAACTTTCCATATATTCGCTATGATTCGACTCATAGGCACATCGAGCCAAAAGCTTTTTACGAGTACACCAAAAGAATAACGGCCAGCAGTAGAAGCAAGGTTGTTTTTGAGATGCCACAAACAGAATGAATGACAGAACGTAGGATACACCAAACTTACATTCTTCAAAAGTGAACAATGACGATTATAAATAAAGGTTATAACACGATCCATAAGTACAATGGCTTTCAACGGCTACAAGAAATCACACCCAAATGAATCTCACCTTTTGTCTGCAAGTAACATCTTCCCCATTGTCATGTAATATCTTCTTTCTCAAACAATTTTTATGTGCCTTTTGACATCCCATCCCATTTCAATTTTTGTGCTTTTAGCATTCTACCCATTGTTAGAGGGTTTTTTCAATTGTTTAAGCTTGTATTGCATATGAACTCTTTGGTACTAGGCATTGTTGTCTTTGCTAATAAGTATTGAAATCTTTGTTAATATCACCTTATGTTTTTACAGTCTTATTAGCAAAGACTTCAATGCCAAACTTATGTCTTGTAATTGTAGTATTACCTTTTCTTTATAAATGCGTACTTGTGATTCATGTTTTTATAATCTGGTACAACTGAATAATTGATAGCTACGATAAGTGGCACCATTACAAGAGTAAAAAGCCATGTACGTGCAGGAAATAGGTTGATCACCAACTTAAAAAATTTCCAGAAATACTGAAAAGAAGTTGAGATAGATCTTAATAGTGATTTAAATTTTTTTGTTTAATTTGTTTTGCTTGATCTATGTGTTTGCATTGATTGATTCGATATGTATGCAGAAAAATGAGGTTGTTAGAGGAGATTGTTGTTTTAATTTGGTTTTTTCATGCTATTGCAGGGAATAAAATGTTTGAATCAAGTGAAAACAGTTTGGATACACTTGTGGATAACGTTACAAGTTTCATTCTCAACGATGGAGAAGATGTTGATGAAGAAGAGAGAAGTGAACAGTGGGAAATCGAGCAACATAAGGCTGAAGGTAATAAAATTGAGGTACGCCAATCACCAAGGCTGCAAAAAGCATTGAAAGGGAAGGCAGTAGCAGAGGTACTTGAATATCTTAATTTCATGTTTGTAAGATTTAAATTGAATTGAAATCATTGTATGGATGGCAAGGATCTAAATGCACATATATCAATGCACTGCTTACATTGAGGAAATTCATTATTGCAGGATCTAAATGCAAAGAAATCAAAGCCACGTAAATCTCCAAATGCACAGAAATCAAAACCACGGAAAACTCTGAGGCTTGAAGAAACAAAGTAAGTAATCCTACTAAAGTTTAATTTTTAGTAATTTGATTTTTAAGGTTTTGCACATAAATCAAATCTGAGTAATTTGTTATTGCAGGAATAATATAATTTCTGAAGATGACAATTTTGTAGATAAACCGAAGACAAATAATGCATCAAAAATTTCAAAGAAAAGAAAGAATATTGGAGATGAAAACAAAGCTAAAAAGTACCTCGAGGGTTGAAACAAACGAAACTGAACTTTGCAACTACAAAGGAAGATAAGGTAATCATTGTTGATGTTCTTCTTATACGAATAGTTTAGCATTAAGTTAATTTTGTAAGTAATAAGTTGACTTGATTTCATAGGTGGCGCAATTAGAGAAAGTTAATGAGAAGGGCCAGAGTTCGAAGAAGCCAGGAAAGCCTCGTACTGTGAAGAAGGCTAGTGCTCCAAAAACGACTGAAACAAACATCACTGAGGTAAGCTTACCTCACCGCAGTTCACCACCATGCATTGTATGCAATTACCTTAAAATATGTTTTTGTTTGAGCTATATGCACTATATGCATAGAATTAATTGCGAAGACATACCACATAAACCTTAACTCTATTTGATTTGTGTTTATTTAAAAAAATTTAGAACACAATTTTATTTTATTATATTGAAAAATGTTATTTTCTCATGCAACCCATAGACAATCTGAAGCAATATGGTTCTTTCAGAAGCTGCCCCACCTCAATGGTCTCGATCACGGAAAACATGAAAGCGACGTTGTTATCATCTCATAAGGAGGCAATGTTGAATACTCTTTTTGGGCGGTTTTTCAGTCTTTTTCTTGAGAAAAGAATTAAGAGAGAATCAATGGCAAATCAAAACCGAAATCTCCTTTTTGATATTATAAGTAGATATTCAGTGGAAGAAGACGTGTTCAAATTTGGAGAAGGGGAGAATGCTAAGTTTGTCAAATTTAAACCCAAACATGTGGCACTTACCTTTGAAAGTTTAAATTTGATCCTGGTCGGTCCTCTTTCCTTGTCAAGCACAACCTCTAAGGGTGTGGTGACATCAAAAGAAATGTGATGAAAAGTAAGATTGAAAGTTTGATGATAGAAGAAGGCAGTGAGAATGATTTCTGCAGGATGATTATCCTCATGAGTGCAACAATTTTTTTTCCTAACTCGAATAACAGCTTGCCTTCGTGGTCCACTTGCAAAATCTTGAGAATATGAGAAAGCTTGGGTGGACAGATTTGATCTATAGCGAATTGTTGAAGAAGGTTAAGATTAAGAAAGAAAATCCACTTTATTGTGTCTGCGTGATCCCTTTAACTGAAAGAATTACAATGAGCACTTTTTTCCATAAAAACCTAGTGAAACTCCTGGTTTTTGCTTTAATGATGACATAAAAGCACGTGTATATGAATATATGGAGAATGGTTCTTTGGATAAAATTTTGTACAAGAATTTATAGTGTAGAGTGGGCAAAGTTATATGATATTGTAGGTGGGATAGCAAGGGGGCTAGCATATTTGCACCATGATTGTAGTGAGCAAATTATTCACCATGACTTTAAGGCTGCTAATGTGCTCTTTTACAGAAATTTTTGTCCTAAGATTACAAATTTTGGTTTCTAACCTTATGATGAGAAATTATGTAACTCATCTCACCAACACCAGAATCTGAGGGAACAACTATTATTTTGCCCCAGAGATTAATCAACCATCATTACCGATAACTGGTAAATGTAATGTATGTTAGTGTATAAGGGTAGTTTAGTATTTTGCATAGGTTAGTTATTAGTATATAAGGTTAATTGTAAAGTGTTTGTAGGATAAGCATGGATAATGAAAACCATAGTTCACTGTGTCTGTTCTCTTTGTTAGATTGTAAGCTCATTCATGAACCATACCAAAAACCAAGTAATTGTCAATGTCTACAACTTTGGAATAATGATGTTTGAAATATTGGGGAGGCGATGCAGCATCCCAAAGAATAAAATTTGGTTTTCGGAAGAAGTCTCAAAGGTGTTCAATAAACAACCAGAAACAGTTATGGAGTGTTGTGGCATTGTAGAGAAGGATAGAGAAAAGGCAAATGATAGTGTTGATGGTTGCAATGTGGTGTGCTCAGCTTACCCAATAAGACCTTCCATGAGGGATGTGGTGGAGGTACTTGAGAAGGAAATTTCGGTTAGGACTCCTCCATATCCATTTCATCATCATAACCCTTTGGGGTATTCAATGGTTACATTCACTACAGGGGACTCCAGAAGTTCATCCACCAGAGGTTCTAGTCAATGATAAAAGGTACGAGAATTGCTTTAGTTTTTTTTTATCGTAATTGCTTTGTTAAATTATTTAAAACTTAAATGATAAATTATTTCATAAATATATCACTATCGTATAAGGGTTAATTCCAATTTGATTCAAAGAAAACTATATTGACTTAAAACTATATTAGTTGTAAATATCGTACTGTAAACTTAAAAAGTAGTTCTGTAAATTATCAGAGAGCATGAGGTAATTACTGCTATAGCATGTGCAATAGTACTCACTTTGTAGAATAAATAACCAGCAACCCAACTCATGATGGTTGTTTGTCTTAAGATCTCAACAATCATACTTAATTTCTGAGATTAGTATGGAGTATGAGGTAATAAATATTATTAGTTATAACATGATGCAGTCCATATGAATAAATCTTTTCTACTTTTGTTATTTGGTGGAAGACTGATAATTTTAACATTTCTGTGTTTTCAGTTTGGCGATCACATCTCCAACTGCTGTGGCTGTGCCTGGTATGTTCATCAATGCAGACAGAGAAGAAGAGAATAAAGAAGAGCTGGAAGAATATCTTAGTAAGGTGCTGAAGAAATATTCACGAACGGATCTTGAGATGTTTACATTAGGTTTCTCTGAATCTAATTTAATAGGCGTTAGCCTATTAGAATATTTCGAGAAGGTGTTGAAGTAGCTATTAAAATTTTTGAACATCGACGTTTTGAGGTGTTCATGAATGAAGCGAGAACAATGAGCACGCTTTACCATAAGAACATCCTTAGAATCTATGGGTATTGCTTTTAGGAAGGAATGAAAGCACTTATATATGAATATATGCCTTACGGGTCTCTAGATAAGATTTTGTTCAAGAAACATCTTGATATAGAGTGGGGAAGGTTGTATAAGATTGTGATTGAGATGCGAAAGGGCTTTCTTATTTGCTCGAGAGTCACCATCATCGAATAATTCACTTTGATGTAAAGCCTTGTAATATTCTCCTTGACAATAATCTTTGTCCTAACATTGAAAGTTTTGGATTGGCAAAATCCATGGCTTAGGATGTGACATTTTTATATTTGACTTGAATCAGAGGGACCTATGGTTATAATGCCCCAGAGACGTGGATACCAGGATCTCATGTAATTAGTAAAGCTGATGTTTACAGTTTTGGGATGACGATGTTTGAAGTTTTGGGAATGAGAAGCAACGGCCCGGAGAAAAACTGGTTTCCACTACACTTATAGAGGATTATGGCATTACAAGGGAAAATAGAGAAAATGCAAAGATATTATCGATGGTTGCACTGTGGTGTATTGATTAGTATAGACCTCACTCATCAACGACCTTCCATGGGAACTGGTAAATATGCTTGAGAAGATACTCCCAGTTACTGTTGTATATGGTGTATTCTCTGACAATCTCGAACAGTAGCAAAATAGGAGCTTTAGATCTGAACTGCAACTACAAATAAATCTGGATGATAACAGTATTGCCGAGGCGTGTAATCACTGTACTTAAGAAAAAATTTCGCCCCTTCTATGATGCAAAAGGCTTCAATGGCGTCTTCCCTCACAGCATTCAACGGCAAGAACAGAATAAGGTGCACTCCAAGTATTCTGCCTTCAATGAACAGCTAACGATGATAATAACTCTGGCGGCTAGGGTTTCATTTTTCTATATCTTTGAGACTGCATATGACCTCTCTATTTATAGAGAGTAATTTCAAAGACGGTTTGCTTCAGCCCATATTGGAAAGTCGGTTTGTTACTTGATCCACAAGAAAAGGTTAAAAAGGTCCAGCAAAAAGTTTGGGCTTCTCCTGCCCACGTGAAGGCAAAAGCCCGAGATTTGCACCCCCCCTGCGCGGGGGTGTGCGACGCGCCGTCACATGCGCATTAAGGTTTTCTGGAGCTTTCCAGCCCCAGAAGCCACTTAGCTACGCTACCCTCATGTGCGCGTGAGGAACCCTCTTATTCCCACTTGATCCACATAGTTGTATAGTGGGCTTTTGTATTTAAACAAAAGTTCAAACTATTTCTCTATCAATGTGGGACTAAGAAATAACAAGGGAAGATGTCACATTGTATTTTGAAATACAATCTTAAATTCCAACAATCCCCCACTATTTCAAAATACACAACTAACTGGACTACAACCGACTATCCCCCACATATTTTGAAATATGTGGAAACTACAAGGGATACTGCCAGAGTGATGCGAAAATACAATGCATAAGATACTAGTACCTTCCGGTTTGAACTAGTCATAGGACAATGAATCTTGTTTACAGAGAACATGGTAGAATAAATTCTTTGAACCAATGTCTCTTTGGTGTAAGACATAGGACTCACGACCACATTGTACCCTCTTTATATCACTGTTCGCGGGTGTGCGCCTTTTGGCCCTGCGCTTACTGTGCTTCATAAGTGCTCTAGAGTATATGCCAACTACTCATAAGAACCGACCCAGTTCTACACTCATATAGGTGGATATTCATACAAGTGTTGCTTTTAATAAAAACACACTACCTCATATTTGTCTGAGGCTTATGAACTTTCCATTAAGAGATTAATTAACTCATCCTTGTCTCACTATCAATTAATATATGTATATTAATTATACTATATGTAAACATAGTACTATCTCATCTTAGGAAGGAACGTCTCATTAATATAAGACGATAGTACTGCCAGAGCGAAGAGTGACTTGTTTTTCCCTTTGAACCTAATTCATGGGATCACCAATCATATAGGTGGGGTTGCCATCAGTCTCGTTCTATTGGTTTGGCAATAGTCCCATTCCCCTCGATGTTATTTCCACTTGCCCCCTGTTAAGTGGTTTAGTCAGAGGATCGGCCAAGTTTAGCTCTGACTTCACATAATCTAGAGCAACAGCTCCAGATCTCAGCAGCTGCTTAATACTAGCATGTCTCAGACGTATATGTCTACTTTTCCCATTGTATATTTTGCTTTTAGCTTTAGCAATTGCGGCCTGACTATCACAATGCATATACACAGAAGGAGGCGGTTTAGAGCCAATGGGAAGATCAACTAAAAAGTCTCTCAACCATTCAGCCTTAGTACACGCCTTATCTAAGGCAACTAACTCAGCATCCATGGTAGACCGAGTTATTAAAGTTTGCTTGGAAGATTTCCAAGACACTGCACCCCCACCAAG
>JABWDY010026967.1:7878-19002 GCA_013358455.1 Thalictrum thalictroides | reverse complement strand
TACATTTGTTTCATAAATACAGCTTATTTTACGTGTTGGCATTGCACAGGCCTGTAAGATTGTTGAGGGGCAAAGATACACCAAGAGGTTGAATGACAAGCAGATAACTTCCTTTCTAAAATTTACATGTCAGAGACCTCGGGATCAAGAAAATGACATTTTACAGGTGATGAATAATTTTGGAATGACTCTTGAATTACAGTTCCCACAGAACTTTGCCGTTCATATTGTCCATATATACAATGGTAGAGTAAGGCTTTTGTAAAATGACAACGACATAGGTGGTTGTTGTATTATGAATGTACATGTTTAGTGTGTATTGGGGGTAGAGGAATCCCATTCAATAAGTCCTAAGAGAGAGATCTTGTGATTGAAAATTATCATAAACTGTACTCCCATCCCAATCTATCTGAACCAAGTAGCCTAATGTTGAAGGAAACTCTTACCTCATAAAGAGCTTATTTGAGAATGAATCCTTTAATGTTCATAGATTAAGCAGATTATGAACTTCCTCTCCGTGCTATTATCATACAAACACAGAAATGTTGAAATAATACTGGTTTTGTATCGATTTCAGACCGTTCATCAAAATGGATATGGGAAAGATGCCTATGCAAAAGAGTTTGGCATCAGTATCAGTGATACACTTGCCTCAGTTGAAGCTAGAGTTCTTCCTGCGCCATGGGTAACATGCAAATGCGTCATTTATAATGATCTTCTTGTGCAATGTTTCCATCTTTTGTTATCATAAGCTGTCCTCTGCTAATTAGATTTTGTTGCTGTCTTCTGTATCTTATAGCTAAAGTACCATGATACGGGAAAAGAGAAAGATTGCTTACCTCAGGTTGGTCAGTGGAATATGATAAATAAGGTACAAGAACACGAGACTGAATATTTTTTGCTACTTGTATCGTACTGGCTTTTATTCTAAAGTACAAGGTATGTTGCGTTATCACAGTATAATTATTCTTTGTGTGATACAGAAAATGATAAATGGAAGCTCCGTGAACCACTGGGCTTGTATTAACTTTTCACAAAGTACTCAAGAAAGCACTGTTCGTGGTTTTTGTCAGGAGCTCGCAAAAGCATGCCAAGTGTCTGGCATGGTAAACTTCTCTAATCCAGTTGCATCATCTTCAGATGCTTTTATTTGTCCTTTATTTTATCTATGGGACTGGAAAATCCAAAGCGAGTTGTTCTTCGTTTAAGGAATTGTTAGCATCCTTCCTATTGTTTGGTAGTGATCTGTATCAATAGGTGAATAATTTACTCTGCTTCTGGTTCTTAACTGTAGGAATTCAATCGTGACCCTGTAATTCCAACATATTCAGCTAAGCCGGACCAAGTAGAAAAGGCATTGAGATATGTCTACAATGCAGCAATGAGCAAACTTAAGGGAAAAGAGTTGGACCTACTTATTGCCATTCTACCAGACAACAATGGTTCTTTATACGGTACGTCTTTTCTATTTGTTGCATCAATGTAGCGACTCTAGTGTAGCTTTGGTTTTTAGCCACATTAGACATATTGATGGTTAAGGCTCATAATGTCACCTGTGGCTAGGGTATAATTCTTCCTATCAATAATGAGCGGCCAGGATCTGAGAAACCAACTTGTCGTTAGAAGAGGATTAGGCCAAGTACAACATAAGAATGTGCTTTTCTTTTTTCGACTTGTGAAAAATAATGTTGGTTTACTACCTTTTCTTCTGATTTCTAGAATTGAGAGGACTTTTCAGTAATATTAATTAAAAGGGTAATTGCTATTTGCTAGCAAGTACTTGATGTCTGTTAAAAATACAATTGTTGTAAGTACAATAACATAAAATAATTTGTATTGCACTTTAATGTACATAAACCTTGTTTGAATTGTATTCTCCTTTTCATGCTTTTCTTGTTTATAGTAAAAACAAAAGTCATTTAACATATAAATTTGCTTAAGAAATTCTCTTAGTGACAATACAGGACTCTTGACCATATGCATTGTTTATATGTATCTGCTACATCTTCTACTTTGTGTTTTATGATCAGGTGATCTAAAGAGAATTTGCGAAACGGATTTAGGGTTGATTTCCCAGTGCTGTCTAACAAAGTACGTAGTTAAGATCAGTAAACAGTATCTGGCAAATGTTTCGCTAAAAATAAATGTAAAGGTGAGTTTTCAAGCAAATAATCCCTGTCTCTCCAAAGTTTGACTATTTTTAACATCTTCTTTACTTTATTGTTTTCTTAATAAAATTTGGCAATTTCTTTCTTTTATTTGTTTTAGAATAAGATGTTTCCAATTATTCTTGTTGCAGATGGGAGGAAGAAACACAGTACTATTAGATGCTTTGCGTTGGAAGATACCTTTGGTCAGTGATATTCCCACAATAATATTTGGTGCTGATGTAACTCATCCGGAGACCGGAGAGGACTCAAGTCCATCAATCGCTGCGGTAATCACACAAGCATATTTGTCATCTTTGAATGCTAAAAATCGGTGATATGCAAAGTCCATACTGAATTATCATATTTCCAGGTCGTGGCTTCCCAAGATTGGCCTGAAGTTACAAAATATGCTGGACTTGTATGTGCCCAGGCTCACCGACAAGAGCTTATTCAGGACTTGTTCAAAACTTGGCAGGATCCTGAACGGGGTACAATCAGTGGAGGTATGGTCAGGTAAACAATCTATTCTCCTCATTATATACAATCATCAAACAAGGTCGGTGGCGGTAATCGTGACAGTTCTCTTAGTATCCCATATTTACTTAATGTAGTTACTCCAACATCTGTAATGATCTTAGCATTTCGGAATTAGAGTTGGAATATAGTTAGTAACAAAATCCTCTTTCCTTAGGCAACTCATATATTTTTCCATCTCCTTCATAAAAGAATATATATATATTTTTCCATCTCAGCAATAGATATATTTTCCTTACCTTGCATTTGTCTATTTCCTCATTATTAGTTAGTGTATAGAATACATACATCAAACTAATGTTGGTTTTTTACTTTTAATGAGGACACCAACCATACTGAGTTAACCTAATCTGCAACTACTGCAGGGAGCTTTTGATTTCTTTCAGAAAAGCAACTGGACAAAAGCCGTTGAGAATAATATTTTACAGGTGCATAATTTGGTTACTGAATCAGAGTTCTATGATTTAATTTACTCATTAAATAGGACAAATAAAATTGTTAAAAGCTTCAGTATATTTATTATAAATTTTGCTGTCAACCAATTGTCTTATGTCTTCTCTGATCAATGTAGGGATGGCGTTAGTGAAGGGCAGTTTTATCAAGTCTTGTTACATGAACTAGAAGCCATACGCAAGGTTTGCTGACTACATGTCATGTTATACAGAATATACACACTTTCCAGGTGCTAATTATAGTTCCTTCTTTAGGCTTGTGCATCCTTGGAACCAAATTATCAGCCACCAGTAACTTTTGTGGTGGTCCAGAAGCGTCACCATACCAGATTGTTCGCAAATAACCACAAGGACAGAAGTAGCATTGACAAGAGTGGAAATATCCTTCCTGGTACGAAATTCCCTCTCAGTGTTTGCCATGTAGTTGCTTGTGAATTTTGAGATACTAAAATTTTACATTACAGGAACTGTGGTGGATACGAAGATTTGTCACCCTGCTGAATTTGACTTCTTTCTTTGTAGTCATGCCGGAGTTCAGGTATAGTCTAAAAAATGCTTTTAATAGTTGCTATGATTTGGGATCATAATATTTTTAAGAAATATATGAAATGGTATATACTAAAAACAACAATGAACGACAGAGCTGTGTGCACTGTTTGATAAGCATTGCTGCTACTCTTATAATGTTTTGGATGCATCATTGGCAGGGTACGAGTCGTCCAGCTCATTATCATGTTCTCTGGGATGAGAATAATTTTAGCGCAGATGAAATACAGTCTCTTACAAACAACCTTTGTTATACGTAAGCTGCTTGGTGCAACTGATATATTACCATTTACTACTCATACAAAATATGAACATTGTTTAGTTGTTGTTGCAGGTATGCTCGGTGCACTCGGTCTGTTTCTGTAGGTGAGATTTAACTTAACCAAGGCACCTGTGCATACTTTGACTAGTCTGTAGTTTGACAATATATAAATTTCCCACCATGCATGTGTACCTATTCTATAGATGTCACAAGCGTTTGCCTGCAATATTCTCCTTTAAAATTGTTTATTTTTGTGATTTATATTCTGTGTTTAGACAAAGCTGAGATATCAGGAAACATAAATTTTTATGCTTAGCGGTCATGTTTGCCTTATTCTTAAACAACATCCTCATGGAAGGACTTATAAATTAAATTCCTTGTTTGACAAACAGTACCTCCAGCTTACTACGCTCATCTTGCTGCATTTCGCGCTCGATTTTACATGGAACCAGAAGAAGAAGAGAATTCTGCAACAAGAAGCATGCAGTCATCTGGTTCATGTGTCCGAGAGCTACCAGCATTGAAAGAGAAAGTGAAGAAAGTGATGTTTTACTGTTAAAATTGGTTAGATAATAGGGTGACGTGGGAGGGGATATCTGTACACGAATGTTGTTTATATTGTCTGAGGGATAGTGTCTTACAAGTTTTGATATTGATGTAACAGTATTTTTTGCCCAATGTAATATCTAATGTAAGGTCAGTCAAAGTTTTAATGCAGTAAGTTACATAGAACCTATTTTGGATAATGTTTCAGCTCATAAAGTAAGATTTATAAAGCTTGTAGATAAAACTGTAAGGGTAAATACATCAGGTGAGACATGTTACATGCACAAGAGTGACACATTGTAAAACCATTTCTATTTGCAAACGTTTCTACTTGTCAATTTGTTGAACCACAGATTGTAAATCTGCACACAAACGAAGTCACTAGGATTCTCGGAAAGGTTGAGAACAATGATTGTGGAACGGAATGCTCCCATTCCACCTGTTTTCGTTTTGGTAGAAATTGTTCTAGCCTTGTAGGTATGGAGACTTGTGTAATTTCTCATTTTGATTGTGGAACGGAATGCTCCTCCTGATGAACTTCTGGCAGTCTACTGTCAGTGTGGTGAGTCTTTTATGTGGCAGACATATTTTTCTACTTCCCAAGTCCTTGTGAACTGAAATATTCTGAACTGAAATATACTTACTTGCTAGGTAAGTATAGATCTCTTTGTTTTCAGAATACCAATTATAACTTTGATTGGTTGAGTGGATGCTTTGTAGGAAAAAGAAAGAAGCTTACTATTGTGGGAAAGAGGAGAGAATTTGTCAAGTTTTAGGAGAATTATCCTCACGAGGCACACGGTCAGAAAAAAATGCTGCTAGACATTTATAGGAAAGCTCAATAAATAGTAGAATTCTCATAGGAGCAATTGATATATGCATGACTGGTTCAGTTTCAGGAGATTTATATTAACGAGGCTCCTCTTTAGAAGCGCCTGATAGGTAAATTACAAGAAGAAAGAATAAACACAGATCGACTATACCACTGAAAATTAATAGACCACTATAGCTCCAGGATATGGCACAAACATAATAGGTCCCAGTATTTGTGGCATCTTTTACTCTTTACTCTTGATAGAAAAATTCTATCACATGTCAGGTAAAAGCAAATAACTTGAAGGTGTAAATGTTATATCTTGTGAATTATGACAAGCAATGATAAAATAGACTTTTCACATGTTATTTTATAGTATGAGTCCTTGTATTAGGTCTAGGTCTTGGTGTTCAAGTGTCCGGAGGCCTACGGAGCTGAAGAAATCAAGAATGGACGTGAACGGCGGCAACCGAGCACACCCAGGAGTCAAGCAGACAGGTCAAGCTAGCAGGTGAACCAGGCTGTTGAACCAAGAGGGAGTCGACTGACATTCAGACATGGGATGAGGTTCAAAGGGTCAGTCGACTGACCTTTTGATGGGTCTGACAGGTTGTTGGTCAGTCGACTGACATACAATGCTTCAGTGGCAGTTTTGGTAATATAAAGGGTCAGTCGACTGACTGACGGGAATTGCCCGGTTTGGTCCAACTCACTCCCGGTTCACTCGGTTAAAACCCTAGTTGGTCATATGACTTTGACCAACGACTCTTTTAGGGTTTTGACTATAAAAGCAACATAACAAGAGGCATTTGCTAAGGAGTTTGTTTATTTCATCAAGAAGCTTTCAAGAGAGAAACCCTAAGCTTTATGAGAGAGTTTCAAGAGTGAAATCAATCATCTTCCTTCCTCCACTCAAACAACCTAAGATCTATCTTTGAGAAGTGAGTGTGAGTGTTATTGTGGGTATACTATAAACCCAAGAGTGCTTCAATCTTCATCTCTATCTACTTATTAAATGAGTTCTTCAAGAGAGAGAAAAACCCAAATTGTTCTACAACAAATTTGGTGGAAAACCCTAGATTGTAGATCTAGGTTAGGGTAATTGAGACTACACCCTACTACAAATCCAAGAGGTGGAATCTTGGTTGAAAACTAAGGGACTTGTCTTCATTTCTTTCAAGTTGTAATCCAACACTAATGGGAGTGGTGTAGAGCTAGAGGAGGTTCACCTTAGCTTTGGGATTCTTAATACAAGGGAGTACTTGAAGAGTGGATGTAGGCTTCATTGGCCGAACCACTATAATCTTGTCTTGTGTGGTTTGCTCTCTTTACTTAAGTTTCTTATTTGCTTTGTAGTTTACTTGGTTGGAAATCTCTACCTCTCTTCAAACCAATCTTCTAGTTGATTTGTATTGTGGTCGAGGAAAGAGTGAGAGTGTCTCTTTCTCTACTCACCCCCTCAACTCCGGCCACAACAAATCTAGAACTAGAGTTGGATTACTTAGTTCATTGATTAAAGTTGATTTATTCATCCTAATCTAGTTGAACAAGTATCTAACGACTAGAAGGTTGAGTTGATACTTAGTGTAGAGATTGAAAACTAACTCCATAGTTGTTCATCATATTCTTGCTTGTTGGTGTTATATCTTGTTAGTATCTTGTTTAGGATTATCTTTAATTTATATTCCGCATTTATTTATCCTAAGCATATTTGTTAGTGACAGTTTTCATCTGAGTAAGTGACAGTGTTGTCTTTGTGTTTGTTGTTGGGGGTGATCTTTGCTAGTAATTTTTAAATAGTCTATTCACCCCCCCTTCCTCTAGTTATTGGACACCATTGTGTAAGGAATATCAGAAGGATGGGAGAGTGTTGGATGCCGACATTGTTGTTGTTGGTGTGGGTGCAAGACCACTTACAACGCTACTTAAGGGCCAGGTTGAAGAGGACAAGTGTGGAATTAAGGTTAGCTTAATGTTTTTCTTGATATACCCTTATAATTTTTTTCAAAACTATTAGGCTTTAGTGTCTTCTGTGCTTGTGTTGTTCTTTCTCTCCACAATGGTCCTTGGATAGTCTAGCTTGTGATTTGTCATAAAGTTTTAGGGGGGATTGAACCAACGACCTATGTCAAATTCCACCTTCAACAGGAGAAATAACCAGGTTATGACTAAACATAAAAGAAAAGAAAGAGGAATCTAGTCATATATAGCTGAAAGTTTCATTTTTTTTCTTCTTTTTTTACTATACTGTGTAGCATCAGGTAAAGCGTTAGAAGCTAGACAGACATTGCCCTAAAATTAAAAAACAGCCATATCAAACCAGAAAAAATTAACCGATCCCCACAGCATTATGATGCCCTGTTGCAGTACAAGCAAGCACACCTTCCCAGTCGTGAGGAGAGTGGAGCATGTTGATCATGCCAGGAAATCAACAGAGCATGTGTATGCTTTCTTCTACTCTCGCTCGTTTGATTTGTCATGGCAATTTTACGGAGATAATGTTGGGGAGGCGGTGTTTTTTGGTGACAGTATTCCAACATCATCAAAGCCCAAATTGGATCAAAGATGGGAAGGTAGTTGGAGCCTTCCTAGAGAGCGAAACACCTGAGGAGAATAAATCAATTGCTAAAGTTGCAAAGGTCCAACCTTCAGTTGCTAGTGCTGATCAGCTTACAAAGGAAGGGCTCACTTTTGCATGTAAGATTTGAGAAGTTTTATAATGAATGGTATAACAATCATGTTTGTTGAATCTGGCGGGATTAATGATTTCAATAAGTAGGATACATGGGTCATAATTTCATCACTTTCACTTCTTTGTTTGGTTGAAGGGCATGTTTACCACAGTTATACTATACAATTCTACGTCGTCTTAATTAGCTTAAACTGTTAACAATGCCTTTTGTTCCCTTACATTATCACTCCCAAGTCACACTGGAGCCTTGAGAATTGAGATCACTATTACAAGGAAGATGTTACATATCTGATTCTAAATAAAGGCTAAACCCATTCATATTGGGTGGAAAAGATTACTAATTTACTATGTATGCTTGAAGTAATAAGAATCGACTGTTTTGCATGCATTCTACAAGGAAACTTAAAATGGAGAAGGCGTTCGGATGCTTGAAGTAATAAGAACCTACATCCTGTCATGCACAATCTGGACCTCTGCAGATTTAGAATTGCTATATAGAAATTGAGCATTACTGTTAAGAACTAAATCAAGAATCTATTTCACTCTGTTATAAACTTTCTATCTTCACTTTTAACTCACTACACTTCTGTTATTTCACTATCCTTTATCTCAACTCAGGCACTATTCACTTACACAATGTCTTACTCACTGATTATGATTGGGTACTGATTTTACATCATAGCTTCATTGTATACAACAATAGATCACTTTGTTTAGTAGGCATTACTCAAGAATTTTCTACAATTTATGGGTGTTTCTGGAATGGCACTACTGGATTATATCTGCAAAAATGGTATGTATGGAGTATTACTTTGCATTCTATCTTTATAATCCTTCTATATTTTGCTTTATTTGCTGGATTTAATAGTCTAAATACAAGCATGTCTATTATTTCTTGGAACTGTAGGGTGTGTGGTAATGACCAAACCCAAAGAGCTTTATCTAATATGATTTCAGAATTTAAGCCTGAGATTGTTTTTTTATCTGAGACTAAGGCCTCACACCAGACAACCAAGACTCTGATCCACTCTTCTAGATACCCTAATCACCATTTCATAGAGCCTATCCATCAGGCTGGTGGTTTGCTTTTACTTTGGTCTAATCAAGTTCTTCTAAGGATTATAAATTCAAATAGATACATCATCACTACTGAAATCAAATTTTAAGAAATGATAAGGTGTTTACCTGTTCCTTCTTCTATGGAAGTCCTACCAAAGTCTAAAGCCTCATAGTTGGAGTTTTCTAAAATCTGATTGTGAAAACTCTATTTCTCCATGGATGGTTATAGGAGACCTTAATATCATTTTCAAGGCTAGTGAAAAGTATGGGGGTTTACCTTTTGATGCAAATGAATCTAGGTTTGCGTTGTATATGGTTCAAGATTTAGGTCTTATAGATTTAGGGTTTGTGGGGCAACCCTTCACCTGGTGTAACAAAAGGTCTGGGCCGAATAATATAAGAAAAAGATTGGATAGAGGGCTTGCCACAGCCCAATGGCAGTTACTGTACCTAACTGCAAAAATAAAACATCTCCCAGCCTTTTCTTCTGATCACTCACCCATCCTTCTTCTTCTTAACCCAAGTCCAAATAATGAACCTAAACCTTTTAGGTTTCAAAGCATGTGGACTAGGGATGAGAATTATGATAAGATTATTAATATGGCATGGAATTCGGCCAATAATAATCTTCGCCATCACTCTATCAACAATCACCTCTCCCAAACTAAAAGAGCTCTTATCATCTGGAATAAAAGAGTGTTTGGGAATGTCTTCAAAAGTATCTCCAATCTTAAGCAACAATTTGCTTACATTCAATCTTTTTCGTTTTCTGAATCCAATAAACACAAGGAATTACATCTTCAAAAAGAGTTGGAAGAAAATCTCAAAAGGGAAGAAGTGTTATGGAAACAGAAATCTAGTGATACTATTTTAAAAGAGGGAGATAAAAATACGAGTTATTTTCACATATCTACTCTCATCAGAAGAAACACTAACAGGATTGAAACAATTAAAGATGAAGATGATAACTTGACCGAAGATAAAAATAAAATTGCTGAAATTTTTATCAACTACTTTCGATCTCTGCTTGCCTCACCTCCTCAACCTCTTCAGGATTACCAAAAACAAATCATTATTCATAGCTTCCCGAGTTGCATTTCGGCTCATGATAATGAATTTCTTCTTGAAGCTATTACTTCTCAAGAGATAAAAGATCATATTTTCAAAATGGGTCCTTTAAAGTCTCCTGGACCTGATGGCTTTCCAAGTATGTTTTATCAGAAATCTTGGGATATTGTCCACAATGAACTAAAATCTCTTGTCCACAACTTTTGGGCAGGAAATACATCCATTGATCACATCAACAACACTAACATTGCTTTAATTCCAAAATGTGGCTCCCCTAATCATCCTAGTGATTTTAGACCTATCAGTTTATGCAATGTTACTTACAAATTATTATCTAAGATTTGTGCTGAGAAATTGAAAGCTCATCTTCACAATATTATCTCTCCTTTCCAGTGTGCCTTTGTTCCTTACAGGCAGATTTATGACAATGTCATTATGACACATGAATTAATTCACACTTTGAGGAGGAAAACAGGTAACTCGGGCCTTATGGCTATTAAAATTGACATGTCCAAAGCTTTAGACAGAGTCAACTGGGAATGTCTTCTTCTAATCCTAAATTCACTAGGATTTGACAATAAGTTCATAAATCTCATCCATCTTTGTTTTTCCTCCGCTCACTCTTCTATTCTCTTAAATGGTACTCCTAAAGGTTATTTTAAAACTACTTCGGGTCTTAGACAGGGAGATCCCCTCTCTCCTTCTTTTTTTATCATAACTATGGAATTATTGTCTATGATGATTCAACAAAAGTGTGCTCAAGGAAAAATAATTGGTATAAAAGCCTCAAGGAATAGCCCTCCTATCTCTCATCTTCTCTTTGCAGATGATATTTTTATCTTCTGCAAAGCTATCCCTTCTGAAGCAAGAGATCTAATCCAGACTTTACATGCTTTTTGTGATATAACAAACCAAAAAATCAACTACAATAAATTTGGAGTGCTTTTTAGCGCCAACACACCTATTCACCACCAACTTAGTGTCCTTGATATTCTTCAAAT
>JABWDY010026966.1:5783-16477 GCA_013358455.1 Thalictrum thalictroides | reverse complement strand
TACTTTTATAGAAGAAAGGAGAAAGGATGGATTTGGATGAAAAATGGCATACAAATTGATTTCCGATATTGATTTGATCATAAAATATTCAATCATATAAATGTTGAGGTATGCAATCAAGGGCGGTGTGCGAGGTATTTGTTTAAATGCATTCACAAGGAAAAAGATAGAGCTACAGTTATCATTGAACGAAATGGCCAAACAACAAACAATGATGTAGAAGATGTTCTCATAATAGATGAAGTGAAGACATATTTAGATTGTTGGTATATATCTGCTTCTGAATCATGTTGGAGAATATTTGGCTTTAATACACAATTTAGAAATCCAGCTGTAAAAAGTCTACCTTTCCACTTGGAAAATGAGCAACAAGTTTGGTTTAATGATACAGATGATCCTTCAAAGGTTTTAGAAAGAGAAAGCACAAAAAGAACAAAGGTTCTACAAAAATTTGATAATCAAAATATTTTATTTAACGCTAAAATTAAATAATGTTAATGACTATATATCAATCACAAAAATATTAATGAGAACATACGATATATGCTGAATTAATCACATTAAACCTGAACCTGACCCGATATGAAATCAGGTCAATCAGATCGACCTGAAATGAACCCAAAACCTCAAATGACTTGACCCAAACACTAAACAAATGTGGAAGCAATTTGGTATAAGTTAAGCATGTCCTTTGCGGGGAGCAGCTGATCCAACTCTTTCGTTTTCATCAGACTCAAAGATAAGAGAAGTACAGTACAGTAGATAAGAAAAGGAAACTCAAAGAAAATCCTGAGAGCACTCTAAAGATTGTTTAAAAATGGCGGTTTCAATTGGCATTGGTGCCATTCACTACCCATCATCAACATATATCTCCAAAACAAGAAAACCCAATTACCCATCACTCCATACCTCTTTATCTTCATCATCTTCTCATCTTTCTTCACTTGTTCTTCATTTGAATCTAAAGCAACAACAACAATCTATACTACCATTGAAGACTAACAGAGCAATGGTTACTAGAAGTAGTATGGAAGCAGGAATTGGAGTGATGGGTACGAAGTTAGGTATGATGACATACTTTGAACCAAATGGGAAAGTTGTTCCTGTTACTGTAGTTGGATTTAGAGAAGGAAACATTGTTACCCAAATTAAAACTCAAGCTACTGATGGTTATGATGCTGTTCAAGTTGGGTATCGTAGAGTTAGAGATAAGAAGCTTACTAAGCCTGAAATTGGGCATTTGAACAAGATTGGCGCAATTCCAATGCGACATCTTCAGGAGTTTAGGCTTACTTCTATTGAAGGGTTTGAACCTAATCAAAAGCTTGTTGTTGATGAGTTATTTAAAGAAGGGGATTTGGTGGATGTTGCTGGTACAACCATTGGAAAAGGGTTTCAAGGTATCTTTTTTTATCTTTAGCTGTAGCTTTTATTAATTATCATGTTAATTTGCTAGATTAGAAGAGTAGTACATACAATGATTATCCTTTGATACTTAAATTCAAAATGTATGCAACATAGATTTGTATTTTAGGGTTTTTTTTCTTGATTACTTAAAGACAATTTGGATGCAAGTTTGTAGGTTTTTGAATTCAGACATAATAAATTCATTCTGAATAGCTTCAACAATGTAGAAGTACAAGCTTCAGTGAAGTTTGTTTCTGGAGAGGGGCAGGGCTTATAGGATTAGAACATTCTGCTTGGCAGTGAATGCTAATTAATTTTCATTGTGTTTCAGAAAACTCCGCTTGAGTGTATTAATAAAGTATGCACTAACTTGAGGAAAACAGTGTGTGATGTGTGTGTGTATTAATTTCTTTTGTATATGGTATCATATTATACTAATGCATAGTATATTTAGCACTTGTGCAACACTTTTATTGTTTTTTCTTTCATCACTTTGTTTTTTTTCTCAAAAACTATATAATCGCTTTAAGCCTTAGATTGTACCTGTTATCACTAGATAAAAGTATTTAATACATAATTACATATCACCCAGATGCTGTATTCTAATAATCTCAGTACTGCCGATTCTAAAACTTTGGGAATTGTGACTTAAGCATGGTTTCAGTTGTAGGAGAAATCATAGTTATAAAATTGTTGGACCTTACCCTATGAGATCCTTCTTTTTTATTTCTCAATAACTGCTAGAATGTCTGTGTCTCCGTGGAGAATAGTTTTAGGTCTGTAGCACTATGATTTATTGTATGGCTTCCTCACCTCACGATTTTACTAAGGCCTTCTTTTCCATCTTTAGAGTCCCCATTGATTATCTCTCTTAAGCAAGGTTTTTGTCTAGCACTGACTGCAGTATTAAAGAAATTAGTCTTTCTTGATGTTGTTCACTTATCTTCAGCAGCGTCTGTACTCTATCTATTTATGTTTTAGTATCCAAAAAAGTTTTTTCCATACGATCATTTTCTCTTAATAAATATTCAGCTTATTAGCAAAGACACAACTGCCATTTCCATTCCTCAACACTCCATCTTCTCCATTCTCAGAATCTTTCGATTAAGAGTGGTGAACCAAACTACAAAAGTTAAACTCGAAAAGGTCTAGGGCTCCTAGTCGGATCTTTTACTCTCCCAAAGGTCAAATCGTGTCCCAAATGTGTAAGGATGTATAGAAACTTAAAAGCCCTTTTCATGGTTTGAAGTGGTGTTTGGTCTGAGAGACAACTTTTCTGAAAGTTGTGTTTGCTGTTGGAGAGTTGGAAATGCAAACGATTAAAATGGTGGGCTACTTTCCACGAGGAATCTGGAACGTGTTTTGTCGCAAAATAAGGAGATGCATGTTAGGGCGTTGGAAATAATTAGTTTAGGAGGGAGGGAGATTAATACTCATCAAAATAATCTTTAATGGTCTTTGTTATAGAGACCTTTTGGAGGAAAATAATTCTCTTTGAAGAGAAGGTTATGAATAAATAAAGATTTCTGTGACTTAGTATGTTGTACTCGAGATGTCGAGAAAGTATGTTTGCAGCGATTGGTGTTACATAACTTTAAGGCGACTTCTCCAAGACGGCTCAGTAGCACAAGCTTTCAGGGGATTACTAGAATGTTGGTAAATAATCAAGACTTAGTCCTTGTAATGGTAAGAACTAAGGAGTAAGACCACTAGAATTGGTCTTCTGGTTACGACACACGTTTTCAGTTAATGCCTTCTACGCCTGTCCTTTAATTTTTCTCTTAAAACTCTTTGTTACAAGTGGGTTGAAATCTTCAGCTTGGGTGTCGAGTAAATGGTTCATATTGATAGGCTTGCAAAGTTCAGATTATTTGATATTCTGGACAGTAGAGTTTTTCCAATAATGGCATGATTTCAGCTGATTTCCCGTACTAAATGATAAAAGGTGCAGGATTCTGATATGTTTGCAATATAGAAGAGCTTGCAGAAAAATATCATGTTAAGGATGTATGGACAATGGTTCATGACCATTGTAACATGAATATTGACTTGGGAAGTTCACAGTTCGCAAGGAATGAGAGAGGGCTTTCGAAATTGGTGTCTGATTTCTATTCGAAGAAAAGACAGCAATTTGTAGACATTGCTATTAATTATTTAAAAGCCTCCTTTGGCTTTGTGGAGCAACTTATCTATAGTTACAGGGTACTACTGTAAAATCCATACAGTACTGGGCTTTGTAGTTGTCTTTTAAGGTGAGAATCACTACATTTAGTTTTGGTGCAACTCAAAACTTTGTGATTTCTTTCTTGTCCACACTTAAAAACATAAACAAGCAAGGCTAAAAAAGAATAAACTGGATCTTTAAATGAAGTGGACTTAGTAGTTGTAGTGACACATGGTCAACTGGTACCCAAGGTCTTGGCATCGATTTCCATTCTCATTTAGGGAGTTGGGGGTTTAGGGTTTTATTAATTGATAAAGGGTTTCCATATGAGGACATAAAAGTCCATTTGAGCAGCATTTTTGTGAAAAAGTTTGTTATGCTGGTCTGGGCTGACACTTTCTGTTTTCCCTTTGCTTTTCAGGTGGTATTAAAAGGTGGAATTTTCATAGAGGACCAATGAGTCATGGTTCTAAGAGTCACAGAGCTCTAGGATCCATCGGTGCGGGAACCACTCCAGGGCATGTGTACAAGGGGAAGAAGATGCCTGGGAGGATGGGTGGCACTAAAACCAAGATCCGGAAGCTGAAGATAATGAAGATTGACAATGATCTCCGTATAGTTATGATACAAGGAGCACTTCCGGGTAAGCCAGGAAATCTTCTTCGCATCACACCGGCAAAAATTGTAGGGAAAAACATTCCAAAGAATTAGCTTCAGTTGGGCCCTTTCTTGGTCTTTTGATAATGTAAGTTGATCTTGTTTTATGTTGTACACTCGTAGTCTTGTATTCATCTTAAACTTTGTTTGTAGTTAACATTTTCTGGCAAATCTATCAATTTTACATGTGAAGCATGGCTGACAAAGGAGTGTTGAATACCTAAGTTATAATTGTTTTGTTTGAGGAGGATTTTGGAAGTGGTTACTGGTCTTGCACATTTTATTCATTGTGCATTTTATACAAAAGAAGGGTTGGATACCTAAGTTATCATTGTTGTCAGTATATTTGGGGAAGTTATGTAGCTCGGAGGATACTCTCAAGAGTTGAGTGATAGAATTCGACCTGACAGCCTTTACAAACAATTTTGTAGCTTAAAATATATCCCCGGAACTACTGGAACTCTCGAACAGCTGGGGTTATTTAGCACTGTAGTAGCACCTGTCCATTTATCCAATTGTCAGATCTCAAATCTCAAGCGTTTTGTTGGGCACAGTAGCAGTACGCCGCGTGTGTACTTCAGATGAGCTGATTTCGGAAGACACATCAATGCAATACTGGAATGAGTATCTACTTCAATTCGAATGATGTCCACATCTTTATCTTTTCTACAGTATAGCTGGATATAGCTTTTGTTTCAGGTATATTAAGGTTTATTTTTTTTATTTGGTAAAGGTATAATAAGGTTGGAAGTTGGAATAGGATGCCTGGTCCCAAATCTCATCTCAATACAATTAATTCCACATGAGTAAATCAAACATACTGTATATAATTATGTTGTTGGTCGGTGACACTGATAGTATAAACTATCTAGTAGAGTTCATGTTAAGCTGAAAAAAAAAAGTACAGTAGCATTTGGTTTCAATGCCCACCAAATCAACAGGCATGCACCAAAAATAACAAATTGAGCATTGCGCTCGATGCGAATGACAGGTAATGGGGCAATGCTCTGGTTCTACTTGATGGCCTATTTGGGCAGAACTGTGGCGCAATGGAAAGGAAGCGCGCAGAATGCAGACCAGTGGGCAGAACCCAAACCTGAAAGCCCAAGCAATAAAAGAGTACTATTGTACTAAGACCAACAGCAAATACATACCTTTCTCCATTTGGTGGCAACAGACATTGGAAAAAGGTTGAGACAGCAGAGCCCACTTGTACATTACACACTTGCTCTTTGTAACTCAGATTGTACCAAAAGAAAGCAATACAAAGAATGGACAATGGTTTCTTCATTACCCTTCATTCCCTCTTCTTCATTCTTCTACCTTTTAAGATCTTCCTTCCATCTCCTCATCCTCCTCATTAGCCAAATGCATGATCTCATGTTCTCTAGGCTCTTAGTTTGACTGCATTTCTCCTGTGAAACTAGTCCAAGGAGCTGAGAGAGGTCGACAATGATGACGACAACAACATTGTCACAACTATACTTTCCTACTTCCAAGTTATCCTCATTTCAATCTTCATCCTTATTTGGTGATAAAGTTGTTCGAATGGGCGCCAATTTACGAGTTAGCACCAAAAGAAGAACAAGATCTGCTGCAGTTACTTCTCTTCTTTCCAATCTTGCTGCTAAAGATTCCATGGTAAGTATTCACCAATTTACAGGTGTATTTGCTACTATATTCTGTGAATGTGTGATGTTCCATCTTTTGCAATTTGATTTATGCATTGTAAATTTGGCAGACCCTGGAGGGACAGCAGTTGGCGAAAAGAGAAGCAGACCCGAACAATGTTGCCTCTATCATATTAGGTGGTGGTGCTGGAACACGACTTTTTCCTCTTACTCAAAGGAGAGCCAAGCCTGCTGTAAACTTTCTCAATTAATGCACCATGCATGATTACATTACAGTATATTTTCTTCTTTGAGACATCTTCATTTATCGGCCTCTGACAAAAAACTCTCCTGTTTTCCCAATACAAGCAATTGGAGATAGGAATTTTTTTTGGGCAGAAGGCAGTAGCAAGCTGGGTGGCATGGACCCCTATCTGTTTATTAATTCAGAAAAAAAAAATTACGTTTCTATATGACGCAGTGCAGTGCAGTCTGCAGTGCGTACAACTCCCTCGAAAAAGGGTCACGGATCAGTAAAAACAATTGTTTCCCTTGAAAGTAAGCCCTGTTTTGCCATCCTGTCAGATGCCTTGTTGGTTTCCGACTTTCCCAGAATGTCATGTTGAAAGACCACATTTCAAAGCATCCGTTCATGTCTTAAAACTGAGACACTAAAACCTTTCTAGTGGAATGTTGGCATCAGTCACTTAGCATTCTAGCTTTTGTTTGTACCAGACACAATTAGAACAACTCGATAACTTATTTCATACAGCAGTGTAAAGATCTGCATCTTACTAAGGAGTAATTTTTTCGATACAGGTACCAATAGGGGGATGTTACAGGCTTATTGATGTTCCAATGAGTAATTGCATCAACAGTGGAATAAACAAAATATATGTTCTGACGCAGTTCAACTCTCAATCTCTCAACCGTCATCTTGCTCGAACCTATAATATGGGAAATGGTATAACCTTTGGTGATGGTTTTGTTGAGGTATGTGTCCTTCAGATCGCTGTATGGTATATCCAGATCGCTGTTTTTTGTAATATGAGCAGTAATACCCATGATCTTTCTAAATGGTGCTAGGTACTGGCGGCTACACAAATACCAGGTGAAGGACAGGGCTGGTTTAAGGGAACAGCAGATGCCGTAAGACAGTTCCTTTGGCTCTTTGAGGTGTGAAGTAGTACTAACATTTCAAGTTTGCGAGTTATGTACCACCATGTCTTTATTCATGACTGAGTAAAAGCACTTATGGTAGCAAATGCAGGATGCTAAGCATAGACAATTAGAGAACATATTGATTTTGTCTGGCGATCATCTCTATCGAATGGACTACATGGACTTTGTGCAGGTTCGAAACTAAGCTTCTGTCTACTCAATGTTGACCTATTGATTTTTTAAATTTGTTTCGTAATTTTTTCATCCAACTCGAACCAATTGTAGAAGCATATCAGTTCAGGTGCAGATATATCTGTTTCTTGTCTGCCTATTGATGAAAGGTAATATTTCTTATATGAATTTAAACCTTCAATTTTAATGATTTAAATGAGTTCACTCTCCTATATTCATGCTGCCTGCAGTCGTGCTTCCGATTTTGGATTAATGAAGATTGATGACATGGGGAGAATCCATCAATTTCTTGAAAAACCTAGAGGCGAAAGTCTGATATCCATGGTAATGTGAATGTCGCCTGTCCATATTGTCTTTTAATAATACGTTGTTATCGATCTTTTTAATTAAGCAGGCTAGAATTTGACTAAAGCTTTCTTCAGCAGAAAGTGGACACAACAGTTCTGGGATTATCATCACAAGATGCAAAGAAATTTCCCTATATTGCATCTATGGGAGTGTATTTATTCAAGACTGATGTTCTGCTACAACTACTTAGGTATCATTTTCCATACAAGCTCCTTGTGCTCTGGCTAAGTGTTATGATATATATCTGAAACCAGAGTGAACCTTACGCCAACATTCTGATTTTGATTACGGATTTTCCTACTTCTTCAGGTGTCAGTATCCAACAGCAAACGATTTTGGGTCAGAGATCATTCCAATGGCTGCTGAAGAATATAATGTTCAGGTAACCGATTCTTAAAATCCTATACCTACGTAAAAAAAAAAAACCGGACGTATGAGATGATCCACATCATGGGTAAGAAGTGACAGACACATTGATCCCGGAATTCTGTTGCAATCACACAGATCCCTTCTTGAAGATAATCATTTTCTGACCTTAAACCAACATTCTTGATGGTAGGCATATCTATTTAATGACTATTGGGAAGATATTGGAACAATAAAATCCTTCTTTGACGCAAACTTAGCTCTTACTGATAAGGTATTCTCTTCAAAAATTTCTGTTACAATCTTATATAGTTTCATGAGCTCTTATCTACTGAAGCATAATTTTCTGCTTCTCGCAGCCTCCGAAGTTTCTTTTTCATGATCAGCGGAAGCCTATATTCACATGTCCTCGGTTTCTACCACCAACCAAAATAGAAGACTCCCGGGTAATGTTGTCTACATACTTCTTTGTCATGATGATTAACCTGTTTTTGAACAAATTCAAGATACCAACTGTGTGCTGACTTCCATTTGAGTGCAGATTTTGAACTCAATGATTTCGCATGGTTGCTTTTTAAAGGAATGCAGTGTTGAACATTCTATAGTTGGAGTACGTTCGAGATTAGAGTGCGGGGTAGAGCTTAAGGTAATTTTTTCTTTGTTGTTCAAAGATATTATAGAACTTCCTTTGCAACTGTTGGTTCCGAGAAATTTTTATTTTGAAGTGCTATGTGCTCCTGGTAGATGTTTTGGTTGTATTTTTATTTTCTATACCGAATGGAAAGCCTAAACTTTAGCCAACACTGTTTTCTGACGTTTTCCGAGTCTTGCTAGTTCTTATCACCACAAATTTGACTCTCCAGTTTTCTGACATTTTTTTCCCTGATAAAAGGCAATCTGGATTTCTGTTTCCAGGATACTATGATGATGGGTGCTGACTATTACCAAACTGAGGCAGAGATAGCATCAAATCTTGCTGAAGGGAAAGTTCCAATTGGTGTAGGGAAAAACACGAAAATTTTGTGAGTATTATGTGACAAAGGGAGATACGAACTTCTATATGTAATTTAGTATCAGATAACTTGTTACTGTGGTACTCCGTTCTGAAAACGAATATGGTTTTGATTAGATACAATGGTTTGATCATGTCTTTGCAGGAACTGTATAATTGACAAGAATGCAAAGATTGGGAAAGACGTGATCATTGCAAATAAGGATGTAAGTTCTTCATTATATAGCAACCTTGTCGTGTCATCTAAGAATAGCAACATTTCGGCCAAGATAGCTTTGAAACCTTTTCTTTTGGGTGAATGCAGAAAGTGGAAGAGGCAGATAGACCATTGGAGGGGTTTTACATTCGTTCTGGGATCATGGTAGTATTAAAGAACGCCACAATCCCAGATGGAACAATCATTTAGGTACAGCAATATTACTAGGAAATACGGAACTTGTAAATATCATTGAACCACATAGTAAGGTGGAATAAGAGGATATTAGCATAAAAGAAACGACACAATAATGAGTATTAATACTCTGTAACTTTGTTTTGACTCTGATAAAGATTTCTTATAATATGCAAATTCATTCAGAAGTTGAGATGCATTGGATATTGATAGCACAGTTTCATATGATACAGGAGCAAATGAATTAACACTGCAATCTGTTTAATCGAGTTTAAAATATTAAGGGTATAAACTTTCTAGACATCGATTACTCTGAATTAATACTGCAATATACCAATATAAAGCTCGAGTAAAGGAACATCAATTCTCTGATACATATATTTTTATTTAAAGACAAGTTTTACGATGTCTAATAGTCTCTCAAGGCCTGGAAAATGTTTTGTACAGCACATATCAACTGAAATTGATTAAGGAATAATATAATATAAAGGACCCTATTGAAAAATCAGCATATTGCTCAAATTCTTAGCTCCTTGCTTGTACATTAACCAGTTAGAATATGGATTGGTGATCGGTTATGAAGTTTACAATTTGTGAATCATGTATACTATGTTTTACTGTACCACATCGAATGAAACAGTCTTACAGTCGTATTAATATATTTCTCTTCATCCAAAAAAGAAGAAAGAATGTAACTCCATTATGTTGGTTTTCTTCCATTCACGAGTCTCTATTAGACTCTAACAGAGGCATGCATCAAGAAGATTTAGTCTGATGGCTTTGAGTTTACTTATTCATATTAAGGAGAAGATAATCAAAAGAACAGAAGAGCTTGCTAATTACATGTTAAGTTGTTCCCTGAACAATTATAGAGCAAAACACAACAAAACCCTGATACGTATTCAAGTGTACAATCTAAATGATTCAGGGAATATATAACATATCCGCATGACTTTCTCCTCTGTCACAAGTGAACCAGGGAATGCAATTTTAATTTCTCTATATGAAAAACTAAAAACCTGGGTTCTAGAATTGAAGGCCATGTTCCCGAGCTGCATCAGCAAGGGCTTGAATACGTCCATGATAAGGGTAACCACCACGGTCGAATGCCACTTTTGTGATTCCTTTCTCTAAACAGGACTTGGCAATAACTTCACCTACCTTCTTTGCCACTTCCTGGTGCAAAGAAAAAAGCTACAATGAGAACTTTAGTCCTGAAAAAGCTAATATCAACAACAAAAAAGTGGAACTATTCCAAATATCTGCGAAAAAAAACAAATTTTTAACGGATGGAATCCTTTGGAACATTGGGGTATCAGCAGAAGATATGTGCAATATAATGAGTTAGCAAGTCTAGAATACAACATAATTGACTTTTTCTTTTCT
>JABWDY010026929.1:22555-34954 GCA_013358455.1 Thalictrum thalictroides | reverse complement strand
AAAAAAAAAAACCCGAAGTGGGACAGACATTATTTTTAGATATGGGCCGTATAATGGATTGGTCTGGCCCAATGTTAATTGATTGAAAGTCTCGGCCGGCCTTCAATCTTCTGACGGGCCCTCCAGTTTGTGCAAGGTCACCTGAGCCCAACCCAGTTTCCTTTAAACCTAAGTTTTATTGCAACTTTTCTCCACTCTCCACTTCCCCCAATTTCCTCAAAACCTTCTCAATTAGAAAATAGCAAGATCGAAATTTGCTCATCACTGAAACAAAAGAAGAACATCGTTTAAGTGAGATCAACAAATTAAAAGGTAGCTTTTTTTTTATTTTCTCTTTGATTTCTTCAGCTTTACTCTTTACTAGTTCATTCTGTGTGTTTGTTCTCCTTCTTGGTGTGCTGTTGAAGTACTATTAAATGGTTAAAAATTGAAAACCAATATAACAAATAGTAGTTATTTCCTAATTCATTAGGAAAGATACCTAGGGTGATTCTCACCTTATGTTTAAGCAACCCCTTCATACTATATTATTACATGATTGCGTTCGATCATTATGAAAACACTGTTAAAAATCCAGAAGCCAATCAAACAATTCTAATTTTGACCCATTATTCCCCAATAAAGGTATTTTAGTATATTGGCTTCACTCACTGTGAGATTTGAAATTTTTAATTGTTGATATATACTGAAACTTAAAATTGTATTTTTCTTAAAAGAGTTCAAAAATTAGCTTATAACCATATAGGATTTCACTATGACTTAGCTTAAAAGATAAAATTGTATTATTGTATTTTATCTTTCACTATGACTTAGGTATTGATATCCATATAGGATTTCTGATTGAAACTTTATAAGGTTGAGTGTTTATGATACTTTTTTCCTAAGCAATATGTGTGTTCAGTCTAATTGTCTAAATATGCGAGTTCACAAGCAAATTGAGGTTTTGGTCATGAACGGTGCATTTTTTATTGTTAATAACTCTAATGTACCCTCCATAACAGTATTACCTGATATGATATCGAGTTAAAGCTGTTCTAATGTTATATTATGTGGGTGAACAGTTTTTTAAAAGTATTAGTTGGTTCAACTTTCGTATTAGTATTACCTGTATCTTTGCCCCCTTTTTTTTCGTAAAAGGTTGTATGTTTGTAACTGCAGTAGGAGAATTCTACTAGTTTAGCGAGTAGCCCAAGTATGTCTATATACTATCTGACTATCTCCCAAGATCTCATTTCCCCCCTTACAGCTGGCAATGATTATGGCAAGCTAGTCTATGCTACTTTTTTGGGGGTTCTACGATGTGTATCGTATGGAGAATTGAGAATTATTCCTTTGTAGATTTATAATGATTGTGGACTTTATGGCTCGTTGTTTTTTATTTTATTTTTTTGGATGAAGAGACAGTTACATACTAAGACTCTGGGTTTGTAGCAATTAACTGAAAAGGCAATGTCTCTTAATCCCGGTGCTCCATCATTGGTTGTGCAAGATGACGCTTCATCAAGCTCAGGGGAGGATGTCAACATACCAAATGGTTCCAATAAGCGTCCTTCTACAACATTGTTGAATTCAACTCGTAGAAAGAGAAATCGCAAGGGACCTAATGATGCTATAGTTGATGCTATGCTAGAGATAGCAGCTGCGTCAAAGTTGAGAGCAAATGCGCTGATGAGGAGTAATGATCGGTTTTCCATAAGCAACTGTGTTAAAGTACTGGATGAAGTGCAGGGTCTTGATCAGCACATCTACTTTGCTGCATTGGATCTATTTGAGAACCCTAATGCAAGGGAGACATTCATCTCTCTCAAAAATGACAAACGAGTAACATGGTTGCAGGGAAAATGCAGTGCTCCCTCTATTTCGATGGGGTGAGCATACAGCCATACAGTGGGATGGATTGGGGCTTCTTGATCCTCTCTTAGGACCTCTACCATAATGCTAGTCTTGTGATAAACTCTCTTGGTTGTAATTAACTCAACTTTTTTACTTAAAGTTTACTGCTCTGATTGATTGGTAGCTGATTGTTAATGGTTGTTGAGAAATACTGTTGTCAATTATTGTGCTTGTTGTTTATCGTTTATGGTTGTGAGATGTGTTTTCATTCCTTTCTCATTTATATGGTTGACTTTTTGTGCATCAAGATTTAAGAACGAATGTGGTGTATGCTAATTCCATTGTTACAGAAAATTAACTGAAATGGATGACTCTGACTTGGAGCTTGATGAGATGGAATTAGTTGCTGCTGCTGCTGGTTATTATTATTATAATCACATGTGTAAGCAGCCTCGGCAGTGTAAATATGCGATTAGATCTGACTTTTTGAATGAAGTATTATATGGTGATGCCGACCGATGTCGTGATATGTTTCGGATGGATAGACACGTTTTTCTCAAGTTATGTAACATTCTTCGACAAAGGGACCTGTTACGTGATACTCCTGGTGTAAAGATAGAGGAGCAGGTGGGAATATTCTTGAATATTATTGGCCACAATGAGAGAACTCGGGTCATCCAAGAGCGGTATCAACATTCTGGTGAAACTATTAGTCGACATTTTAACAACACATTGAAAGCAATCAAGTCACTTTCAAGAGAATTTTTACAGCCTCCAGAAGCTACTACTCCACCAGAAATCTTTGAGAAGACACGATTCTACCCATATTTTAAGGTTTATCTCAGAGAACCCTATCTTTTGTCTTCTTGATCTGTTTATTTTACTGACTTGAGACTTCTGTTTCAGGATTGTATTGGTGCAATCGATGGTATGCAAATCCCTGCACATATCCCAGCCAAAGATCAATCTAGGTTCCGCAATTGGAGGGGTCTTCTATGTCAAAATGTATTGGCAGCTTGCACATTTGACCTGCAGTTTATATTTGTATACCCCGGATGGGAAGGCTCTGCTGCTGATTCACGCATACTGAGAGCAGTCCTCGATGATCCAGATCAGAACTTTCCTCAGATCCCGGAAGGTTTTATTTTCTATATCTTTTTTTTTTTACTGGGTGTCTGAGGCTCCGAGCCAGCTTACGCAACTCTACTAATCCCATGGATGACTAGCACAGCATCCCACCGCCAATTTTCTATTTCTTAAATGTAATGTTGAAGTTCAGTTTTCTGTTGAGGTCCTCTAAAGGCGATTCATTTATTTTCTACAGGCAAGTACTACCTTGTTGATAGAGAGTATGCGAATATGGAAGGATACATATCTCCATTTCAAGGAATTAGATACCACCTCCATGAATTTAAGGGTGCTAACCAGCAACCAAGAAATGCACAAGAATTATTTAATCATCGGCATGCTTCACTAAGAAATGCAATCCACAAATGTTTTGACATATTGAAGACTCGTTTCCCCATCCTGAAGCTAGCTCCTCCATATGCATTTCCTACGCAGAGAGATTTGGTTATGGCTGCATGCGTCATACATAATCATATTCGACGTGAGGAAAGAAATGATTGGCTATTTATTGCTGCAGAGAATGGGTCATTGGAAAAATTGCATGAGCTTGATGACCAACCAGAAGGACTCTGCAATTCTATGATGCAAGATCAGACTGCTTATTTGCTACGTAACTCGATGGCGGCTGCAATGTGGAAGAACTTTATGAATGAATGGGATACATGGTGATCAGATTGTGTCTGTGTTTGTGGTTGTATAGACTTGTAAATGCCAGTGTAGGGGATGATCTTCTTCAGGTTTTTGTGTCATGGTACGCTAGCTCTAACCTTTTATGGTCATATGCCATCTGTTGCACTATTTAGGTACACAGCCTTCATGACTTGATATTTAGCATACCCAAACACTCTTAGTTACTGGGTCACTAAGAATGAACAACATTATTAATATTTGTTTCCTAAAATAACTCTGGTTGTAGGTCTTTCATAGTAGCAATTTGTATTCTACTAATATTATCAATTTTCTCAGTTTTAAGTCTGATAACGATTCTTCCTGCCAAAGGACTAGGAACAAATAGATTAAGAGAGCCAAAGGACTAGGAACAAATAGATTAAGAGAGACGCAAAATAAGATGGGAAGGGTTTTATATACTGATGAAAAAGGGGTGCAAAATTAGTATAAACATGTCTGATGTATTGTCCAATGTCATTGATCAAGGCCATATTTACATGATGTTTACAACAGTTAATCAAATTAGGCAGAAATAGGATAATAGAAAAACTATGATGTACTATTATATATCATTGGAATCCCTCCTTCAAAACCCATCCATTCATCCCATTCCTCAAATTCATCATAGTTATTGCTAGTCTGCGATTCTTCTTCACCTTCAAATTTATCCATCAATCTCTGATCGTTTAGATAAAAATGGAAAATCATTAGTCACACTTGAACAAGGATCTTAGTAGAACAATGAGGATTCCATATTGAAACTTTTTCATGCCTGAATTACTATGGCCAAGAGGCTTAAAGAGAACTGATATATACAAATTGCATTTTAAATCACAATTAGAATGTACCAACCTCGTAAGTGAATTTGATTTCTTTGAAAATCTCTTGTTTTTCATGCAAATTATCTCCTCTAATTACATCTGGGTGATACTGAAAAAGAAAAGAGAATTAAAAAACATAATCAAGAGATAACAAATTAGACTTACGAAAAAAAATACCTTGAGGGCCAATCGTTTGTAGGCGTGTTTGACGTCAGTTTTAGATGCAGATGGTGTCAGACCAAGGACGGCAAAGTCGTCGGAAAGAGGGAAAGATCTCGTCAGAAAACTGGCACACCTTTCAAATTTCTTGCAAGTTGTTTTTGTCCATAAACAACGACCTCTGTGTTGCATTCCACCTAAACCACTTGTCATCATCTCTCTTTTATCTTACTTCTTCTTCTCTTTCTGCTGGTTTTTTCTATCTATGTGTACGAGTGTTGGTTTTCGAAGCAATGAAGTAACTGGGTGTAGCATTTTACACGTTTGCCTTATTTTTGAACACAAAATTGCGGTTTAAACTATTGGACTCTTTAGAATATTCCTTTTGTAGCTCATTACCAGAATCCACTGCATTGGCGCTAGATCCAAAGCTATCTTAAACAACCAATAGCCAATTACAAAGCAATTTTATTGGTTAATTATTATTTTGCTTTCTACCTAAAAAGAAAATTGGGATTTAGTAATGCTGTACAACGCCCCGGGATTTCGTTAATTTATGTGCTTTCTCCAAAAGGCCTTGATATTAGTTAGTGTATGGTTAAGCTCTAAATACCACAATCCATATCCATTATTTAGCAATGTGGGACTAACATCCACTCACGGGTGTTACCGCTGTCACCGACCACCACCTTTAACCAATGTATGTTTATGCTGGTACTCTGTTAATATTGATTATTGAGGGCAAGACTGCTAATCTAATTATAATTTTAGAGCATTGTTAATTACAAAACCAATCGAGAGATGCTTGTATCATATGTAATTTAAATTTTGACATTTGCTTTGCTGATTAGCAATCGCCTATAATACAAATCACATTCATTTTAATGCTGAGTCATACATATTTATCTTTCTCCTCTTTGTTCCGGTGTCAGTCCTCCCTTGCCACATTCAGGGCAGCTCTTCATTCCAAATCCTTGGCAATCATAACACCTACAAACAAGTACAATCTATTTACAGTTAAAAGATAATGTTATGTGTAGTTCATTAAGTTTTACTGAAAAGTGTTTAAACCTACTTCCATCTTTCGAAAATATTGCCATTCTTCTTGTTCCTTCCTGTTCCCTGAGAAAATGGTAGATGGTTCTTAGCTGCTTAACTTATGTGCAATATATATATGTTTGAAAATTATATATATGTTCTCGTCATCAACATGATTGAGCAATGTGTTTCTTAATCTTCCATCAAACTTGGTACATTTCAGGCCTCAAGAGGAGAGGTCTCACTTGCCAGAAACTATGTAGATGCCGAAAGTATCACAAGTTATCACACACCCACACATATTCCAAAGAAAGACAGATACTGATATTCCGCCCAAAATACCGATATATTAAGAAAAAGCGAGCAGATTGAGCATAATTAAGTCATTGTCAACTCACCAAAACAAGGTATAAGATGGGAATAAAAAACGAAAGGAAAGAACATCAGTTTTTAGTCTGATGAAGCTAGTGAACAAGATATACCTTGCACCCTGGGCATTCTATACCACCTTGGCCAGCACACTTTCCACATTTCTTTGCAAGCTGCAAGCGTTTATTTGATTATTTGGTCAGAGATCAAACAGGAGAAAAGCTAAATGCAAACTTGTTTATGTTGATGTTGTTGACTCGTTGATTAGTTGATATTGAAGTTGGGGTGGATAAAATTTGAATAATAAATATTGATGATTAAAACAAAATGTTAAAATGAGAAAACATACTGGATTAAAATAGAATCCGCCAGGTTTGGACGCAAAAGTTGTAGAAGTAGCTTTTGCCTTTGCTGGTTGGATTTTGAGTTCACGGGGCCAGGAAGAATGGAAATCTATCCTGGAACTGGAAGGAATCGCAGAGGTGCCACAAAGAGATATCATGTCCATTTTCTTGTTGTAGCTATTAGAGAAGTGATGAACTATTATCCAATATCAAGGAAATGTAATTAGAAAGTTGATAAATACATTTCTGTATAGAAATTTGAAGACCAAGGGATAAGGAGCACATCACTTGACATCCACATATTTGCTTCTACAGTCCATAGATTGTTTAGTGACTAGTCATCACTCATCACAACCATATACTTGTGTCTCTTTCTTGGTAACTCTGTGGGCTGATGTCATTATGCTTATCATGTCATCCCCAGCTGATGCAGAGTGTTCCAATGACCATCTACAAATTCCGAGTCTTCCCATCAGCTGGATCCTTTTGTTCAAGATTTTGTTGCTATTATAAAAATGATTTTTTCACTAATTTCTTAAGCATCATTTACGCTACAAATTCGAAAATAATAAATTAGGCACCATAACTGCCTCCAAAGAAAAATAAAAATGAAATAATTGTTTTCTGCTGCTGCAAACTATGTTACACAAGCAGATATTATGTGCTCCCAACGCAGACTTGGACAGCATTCTTCATTGGACTGGATTATGTCACAACATAAGAGACCTTCTTCACGAGAAAAGACCACAGTCCCAAATGTTCTCCCCCAAGGGTTATATGCTATCTTCAACGCTTTTTCACTATTGCTCTCTTCTTTGGTTGATGTGATCTCCGAGAAGCATAGATCATGAGATTCTGAAGGATTTCCCTTTCTCTCATACGCAACACCAAAGAATGGTACAGCTTCCTATCTCGCTTGGAACAACTACTCAATGACATTATATCATCACTCAATGAGTTCATACCATAGGAAGCCTCACGAATATCTGCAAGTGATATAAGTGCACCACATATTTCGTCTGTAAGCAAATATTCCTTGGCCGTCTCTGGAGTTTCTAGTGGAATTCTTTTCTGCTTCTTATCCAACAAAAGAATTTCCATTGCTTTGTCGATACTTCCATTGGAAGGCAATGTATGATTCAGCTTGTAATATACTTCATCAGGTAAGAACATGATGTAGAGTAGAATTAACAGCTCAAATTGAGGTTCCCCATCTGATGAGATTTCAAAATACTCAACATCCTGGCTGACACAACCCGAGTAGCCTATTCTTCTCCATAGTGACAGTCTAGCTCTACCGTGTCGACTGGTGAACAATGACAAACTCCAGTCAAGTACTAGGTTGAGCTCAATATTTACTATGTCAAAAGGATTATTGGGCTCTGTGAATCCATATCTGTGAAGCAATGCAGCATTTCCCATGGAGCCGTAAGTATTGAAGACCTACAAAACGCAAACATGAATAAGAAAGATGTCTTCTGTACAAGATTATCATTCATAACTTTTTCAGAGAGATACCCGTGTACTTTGTTATATATATAAACTGTTTCACTGATCACCACAGACAGAAAATCAAATTCAACATCACTATTTTTGCTTGGAACCATCAATTAAAGAAACCATAAAATATTTGAGCAAAATGCTAACCTCATCTCCAGCTTTGACCTCCTTCACAATTATCATCTCTAGAGAATCAGAATCTCCTTCTGAATTTGAAGAGAGGTCCATTTCATTACTGTTCGGAATTTCTGTTTGATCAATAGCAGTTGGAAAACCATTGCAGCAGTTTGTTAGATCTTCAGTAGATGATTTATCATGGTGGTACTCATTGTCCTCGACGTCACTATTATCATCGGAGCTGGGATCCGGAGATGATACAGAAGTGAAATGAACATTCTCAGCTCCAGTTTTGTGATTAAAACTGCAATAGGTAAGAGATACTTTTAGCTATAAAAAAAATTCTAGACTCAGAACATTTGCACATTATAACAAAGCAGAATCAGCTTGTATTTCTTCAGGAAATTAAAAGGGGAAAGCAACTGAGACACTGAGTATGCATCAAAGAGTACACTGCTAGCAGTTCCTGCTGTATGTGCTAGTATGCTACCTCTCTCTTGCTTTGCAAAACTTACAAATATAAAAGGAAACTTGTATTTAGTGAAGAAAGCTTGAAGTGCACACACATGACTCTTCCAAAATAGGCAATTTAAGGATCTTTTCTAAGTCGTGACGGAAAAAATAAAACCAGAAGGTAGAATAGAACTCTTACAGATCTGCGAATGGAACCATGCCGGATCCATGATAGTCATCAATCTCAAAGGACCGAGAAAAAACAAGACTTTTTGCAGCGAAGTATTGTTCTGCACCAAAATACTTTGGATCAAGCTGCAATGGTCCAGATTCCACAAGGGGAAAAATACATTCCTTCCAATCTTCATACATAAGAGCCTTGTCATCTTTTACTATCTGTCTAGAAATGTACAGATGCAAATAAATGAAAAACATAACCAATGGAAGAAAGATATTTAACAATTGAATTTTTATACATTTTGAGGCAATTCATCAAACAAGTGATACTATTCCAAGTTCAATACCTTGTGAAGTTCAGTTCCAGCTAAAAACTTGTCAACTTCATCTAAAGTCCAAACCAAAGGCATACATTCTCTATCAGGCAAAAGTTGCAAATACCCAGACCACAATGACTCTTCTCCTAAACTCTTCTCATACATTAAAGCTACTGAAAGACCAAGCGAACCTGCTAACCCAGCATCTTCAATCATTTCTCGAGCTGCTGAAGTCTTAATAGTAAGACAAGCGTTCTTGGGTATCTTTGCAATAACATCTCCTTCATTTAAATCACCAATAGCTTTTACTAACATTCCTTCTTCAATACCATTATCAACTAACTCAAGTGTGCTGGAACTCCATTCGAGTTGTTGTGAATTCATCCATCGTTTAAATGCTCTTAATCTCCTGCAAAAGACATAAAATTTGAATTCAAATTGAGAATTAACAGTCATAAAGAGTGTTTTGTTCGTGAGTGGCGGGAAGTTTACCTGCTCATTGCTGCAAAAGTTTCAGTTTACCTGCTCATTGAAGAACAATGTTTAGGGTAAAACAGAAAACAAAGACCTGGATATCGGGTCGGTTATGGTACCGACGTCAAGTGATCCGATACAATATGGGTTGGGCTCGAGTAAATGTGACCAACTAATGCTGGGCATTTTGGGGGCCCATGTTGAATATTGTTCTTTTGGGTGTTCATACTCATATTCATATTGTCATTTATGATCTGGCCTAAGACTTTTCTTTTTGCAATTTTCTTTGAATCGAATTAGGGAAAAGAATGGAAGAATTAAATTTCTTGCAGCAACAGGATTAATTTATTATGCATTTACTTATAATGAAAAATACTCGAACAACGACTAATCATCTTCTTTTAAACTTTGAAAAACCTAAGATTTCTTTTGTTGGAGAAAACAATATGCATCACACACTAGTGCTCACAGGAAGTTGCTCCCGTAAATCCAATGTGGGAGCAAAGTAGATCCTTCTAAGTTCTAACGCCACATTCTATTCCATAAGCCACACTCAATGTGATGTACTGTGGTACATTGGTAAAAAAAAGACTACCAGAAGAATTACAACATGTCCGAATAATAATTGCATTACACAGAGAATGTATACTAAAAACATTCTCGAAATAGGACAATTTGGATATCAAAGTAAAAACAAAAGACTTTCCATTATTGTAACAAAAGTGGAGTTGAGTTTCATCACCACCATTCATGAGTCATGACTCATCAGCTCCGCAGTAAGTTCATTCCCACAGAAAACTGGAAAGAAGAAAATATGCCAGCCTTTCCCCTGTTCTTTTTGGAGAATTATCTTCTATCATGGAAACTGAAGATTAGACCATCTAGGACCATCCAGCTAACCTGCACATTTCGTCTACTAACTTCTGAATCTCTCCACTGTTAAAAGTAAAATTTCATTTTCCCAAGGGGGAAACAGATCATGTTACTAGATCTTACTTCAGCCACAAATAAGATTCAAATCCGGAATCCTGGGAAAAAAAAACACCATTAAATGTTCATTGAAGGAATGAGAATACAGATATAAAATGTGCCTAACTCATAAGTCATAATGACTCACCGTTCTTCGTTAGTCTTCACTTTACAAATGGCACACCAGATGAAACACCTAGAGCATACTCGTCATACCGTGAGCCAAAAAAGTCCCTCAAGAAATACTCTTCATATCTATGTTACGGATCAGGAAACTCAAAAGAAGCATATTTATCATTTTGCTGAAGCAATATGTTGTTAAATAATAAATAGACGTAACAGAAACTTTAGCAATGTGTAACAAATCTTTTTCCCAACAGAAGAGATCCAGGCTCCACCATGATATCGTCTCACTAGAAATGTGTTCTCAGCCTGTAAGCTAATATCTAAAATTCTCGGTAGACCTTAGTTGAAAATAATGTAGTAACAATAGTAGTAGAGAAGCCACAAGTTCATTGAGAATTCTATGATAACTTTAGTTCAAGTCATAAGGAAAAAACTCCAAGGGGAAGTGATTTCAGCTAATGCTGCAAGTAATGAAAAAAGGATACAGTATTCTCTCAGAAAAGAAACGCCAAAGAACCACCATAAAAGCCATAGTGCAAAGGGGATTCAGGATCATTATCTGAATGCCAATTGCCCAAATGAAAAAGCCACAGTATCCTGGATGACGAATATATCTGTTGAGAACATTATATGTCATCCCTAGTTGCTCATGCATCTTACACAAAAGCTATACAGAAAATCTCCCTTTAAGCAGAAAAATATCTTCTACTGCAGTTTGTTTTTGACTTTTTTCCCATATACGGTCAACAGAGTGAATCAGACTATCACGTTTTTACTTTTACACATGATAGTCTTCCACAATAGCTTCAAAAATCATATTAACAAATTCCTAGGCAAGATTGAAATCAAGTCAAGGCTGGATCAGACCATCCATGACTCTGACAACATTGAATTGTATATCAAGCTTGAAAAAAAAAACCGAAATTTCCCTCTGAAGAGCATCTCAGCAGCCTTGCACTGGAGTTTATGGGCAAACGTATCAAGATCAGCTCATTTGGCTTGAGTGAACATTCAACATGTACTCAAAGAAGAAATAGGTAGTGTAGTGGCCATACCTATAGATTCCGTGAGTAATCAACTGGTGACTGTCATCATGGCGGGTTCTGATCATGTGAGTGAAAGCACGACCAGCTGTTATAATAGCCATTTTTCGTATGACTTCTCCTATCAGTACCAAGCCCAGGCCAATGTTGCTAATCCACCAATATTCCTTCATTTGAGGGAACAGAAAAATCTCAAGCACGTACTCTACAATTGAAAACCCCATTGCCAAAACATACTGCTTACTGATTAGAAGAGCTGCAACATATCATGATCCAATTTTTCAATCTAAACGAAAAGCATCAATATTCATTATCAAGTAAGTACTCAAAAAACAACAATTGTAGACATTTTCAATGTTGTGGCTACATTACAAAGAGCAAAAGATTTGCAGTTTAAACCGAAAAACCATTGCTAAAACATAGTATTGCTTAATTAAAATCACAGTACACATCATGTTTTAAGCTTTTTGTTTCGACAACAGTATCAACAACCATGATAAAACATGTACTTCATCAAATCAAAGTATTGTTTACTGATGATAGAAGCTGCAAATATAATGAATTAACTTCTTTTTATCTGTGCTATAGTATTAAGGACTTTAATATGTCCACCAGAAAACAAAAACTCCATTGCTATAACAAACTCTTAAATGATAAAAACAATGCTGTAAACATATCACAATTCTTCTTTTGTATACTCCAAAAACTAAACCCCATTGCCAAACTAAGCTTATTTTAATGTTTAAAAAACCTGTTACAGATTTACATTTTTTTTTTTTCCTCAAATTTATAATGATCAGATTTGAAAGATTGAACTCTAGCAACGAAAACCCAATTGCTAAAACATCTAAATATTCACTCC
>JABWDY010026914.1:0-10275 GCA_013358455.1 Thalictrum thalictroides | reverse complement strand
CCCTAACCTAGATCTACAATCTAGGGTTTTCCACCAAACTTGTTGTAGAACAATTTGGGTTTTTCTCTCTCTTGAAGAACTCACTTGATGAGTAGATCGAGATGAAGATAGAAACACTCTAGGGTTTATAATTATACCCTCTTACAAACACTCACTCTTTCTCACTTGGATTGAAGAGATTCGAAGAGTTGAGTGGAAGGAAGATGATGATTTCTCTCTAGTATGAACTCTCACAAAGATAGGTTTTTGGCCTCTTGAAAAGCTCTTGATGAAATCCCAAAATCCCTAGAGAAAACTCTCTTAAGATGTTGCTTTTATAGTCAAAACCCTAATTGAGTCGTTGGTCAAAGTCATAGGAACAACTAGGGTTTTGACCGAGTGAACCGGGAGTGAGTCGGAGCAAACCGGGTGAAAATCCAGTAATTCCCGCAAGTCAGTCGACTGACCCTTTATTTACCAAACTGCCACAGGATGCTTGTATGTCAGTCGACTGACCTTGAAATGTCAGACACCCCTCCAAACAGTCGACTGACCTTATGGTGTTTCCTGCCTCCAGCTCATCAGTCGACTCCAGCACAGTTCAGCTGCCTGCTTCACCTGCTAGCTTGACTTCCCGTTGAGCTCGGTTGCCGCCGTTCACGTCCATTCTTGCTGTCTTCAACTCCATAGGCCTCCGGACACTTGAACACCAAGACCTAGACCTAATACAAGGATTCATATAACTTACAGTACATGTGAAATATCCATTATGCCCTTGGCTGTCACAATTCACAAGATATAACATTTACAAAAGTAATCACATGCGACCAACACGTATTTGAGCCCAGACCGTTCCTGCATGATGTTGAGGTCGGTTTTTCTAGGCGATCTAGGTATCTCGGAAGGCTTCAAACTATTGGCTTAGTTCGTCAAACTTTGCCAGGACTACTTGCTGGACAGGATCGTCGGTTTGTTGGTCGGCCGGCTGGGTGGCTATTTGACCAGTTTGGGTGTTGCTTGTTGATGTGCCTTTTTTGGCTCGGAGTGTACCGATCTCCTCTTACAATTTTTGGATTGTCTCCTGAAGTTGTCTAGTAATGTCTTCCTTAGAGGCCATTGGAGAGATTAGGGTTTTGAAAACAGGGTGGTTTTTTTATGGGAGGGATTCTTTTCTAATATGATCAGAACCGCTTAGTCGACTCCAAATGTATTAACCCGATTTCAGACTAACACACTAACCAGGGTTAGGACGGATCTGGACTGACCAAGAGGGAATTTGGATGTGAAAAGGGTTGCACTTTGTTTGAGATCGAAGTTGCCTACGTATTCTAGCTCGGAGGAGTTGAACTTAAGATCAAGCCACCGTAGTTCCTTGGTTTTATAGGAGATGAAGAGGCAGAGATCAAGGGATCTGCCTTGATTCTCAAGATTACCGACATGCATTGATTAGGTTATCGAATCAATCAATGATCGTGTGATGAAGGCAATAAATAATCTGCATGTTTTCCAAATATCTTCCAGTATCCAATTTGATATGTTTCCATATTGGTGGTATCTGAGCTGATAGGTCGACTGAGATAGGTCGATTATGATGTATCAAGTCAGATTGGTTATGGCCCAAACAAACTGGTTCAAGTGCCACGTGTTGCCTTTTGATTGCCTTTTTATAGCTCATTTCCAAAAACTATGTAGACTCTAGTGTTTGTGCCAAGATACATGAACAGAAAGCGAATTAATCACCTGTGCAAGGAGGATAGGCCCTCCTTGTGATGCAAAAAAGTTTTTCTTCTTTCATTATATTTACTATTTTGGAGAGGAAAAACTTCATTTATATCTGTAAGACACATTGGGTTTAATAAAATGTGAACATATTTTAGAACCGAAAGTTTCACATAGCACAGATATACAATACGAATACACTTAACCACTGTAACAAACTAACAATAGCTTGAAAACAAGTCCTCTACATTACAACGATTATGAATCGAAGTAATCATTCTACCATCAACATATATACCTTAAATGGGGTATTTGTTGTACGGAACTGAATCCCAAGAATAGAGTGCAACCAAATAGGAAAACCACTACAACAAAGTGATATAAGATTCTGTTAAGAAATCATATATTGTCACTCATGTATGTCTGCCAATTTCCTTATACAGACTAACCTAGCAACTCAATTTTAAAATTGAATTAGAAAGAAGAATTCTACATTTCTGCCTAATGTATACTGCTCCTGTAAAGCCTATTAATAGCTGACATACCAGAGTTAGTATACTCACGTGGCCCTTCTGTAGTTCTACTACATGCTACCCAGATAATTCATAATGGGTACGATGCACACCAATGCTTATATTGATTATGTTATCTACACCATCTAAGGTGTGGTTCCTTCTTGTGACTACTCACTCACTAAAATAAATAGCACCCGTTGCATATTACATACTATCTTCACGTATAAGATTAATCTATAAGAAAATCAAAAAATAAAATATTCCTCAATCGTAAACAATCAAATAGAAATCGTAGAAACTAGGCACACGATATGGAGCAGGAGAAGATAGAGTTTTCAGTTTCGATCAAAGATTCAAATTTATCTGTACTTTGTCGAATATACGATAAAATTTGGGCGAAATAAGGAGTTTTTTAATTTGTTTTCAATTAAGATTAGATCCGAATACTTAAAAAACAAAAAATATTGCCGAATATTCACGAAAAATTTTGGCCTTTTCATCTAGGTCTCAATGCCAAAAGAACCTATTACAAGTAACAATTATAAGTAGTGTTGTACATAAGATCACAACCATAAGGTTTTATCTTTTCAGTTATAACAATTAGTACAACTATATGCAGTATCATTTCAAGCCAATGAAACATTCTTACTTATGTTTCTTTCCAACTCCATCGCATTGGTTTAGATGATAATGGCATCAAAGTGGACAACCGATTCATCTTCCAACTTGGTTGGTGCTTTAGTTTAATAGCATAAACTATCAACCTAAGTTCTCCATGTAGAGTCATCAGAAAAATGACCCATCGACATAATTCATATCAAAACAACTCATTGTTACAATTAAAACAACAGATAATTGTAGAATGATTGATCTACTAGACACAATTATGTTAGTAGAATAATCCCTTTTCGAAACTACAGAAACCAAAAGTTGATTAAACTCAAACTAAAAAACTTATCACTGATGAACAGTAACGCCTTTGTAATTTTATCCAAATATCCAACCGTTGGATAATCTCAAATTTTTGATATGGTGTAGCCGAAGATGTTGCAAAAACTATAAGAATATCAAGACGATCGGGTAAATGAAAGACTTTCATCCACTTACGATCTCCAGACTGTGCACAATCCAATTATTCTACTACTTCTTTCTATTTTTCTACTTCTCTCTAAACTTTGTTTGTTTAACCAATGATAGAAAAACTAAAAATTTCCAGAAAGAAAACTAGAAACTTGTATACTTAAGAGTGAGAACGTCAACAAAGATCTTATGATCCTTTATTTCGCACCACTTCAGAAGGGGTGTGTGTCAATTCTCAAGTAAAAGCATCTCTTCAATAGATATTTGTCACACCTTTTCATGGTGTCCAGTTCGACAGTACGCATTTACTCCATCACTTAAACTCACTAGAAATATAAAAGATGAATGATAATATTGATAATAATTAGGTTAAACATACAAAAAAGCTATCTCTCTATATATTGAGAATGAGACCATAAAGAAATTATATCTAAGCTATGTGGGACTAAACCACATAATAAAAACCTATAATACCCTTTAATTCTTACACTCCCACTAAAGTTGAACTTTCAGACTCTGAATATCAGCTTGAAATACAAAGAAGTTTTCTCATTCCCCTACAAAGTATCTTGAAAATGACACCAGGAGAGATATCCAACGGTAGGGATGACCAACTACGAGAAGAACCGTCTGCAGGGATGTCCAGCAGTAGAAACGTCGAAGGTGGTGGTGGTGATTACTAGGGCATGCACTTTTCGATGGCTAGGGTTTACTTTCCACAAAGCATATGATATTAATTCAATTACAAGACAAAGATAAGTTACTCGAGGAAAAAAAAGACTAAAACGATAAACTGCAGACGGACGACGGCGCAGTAACGTGTGGTGGTAGCACAAAAAATTCCCTAGAGAGAAGAAATTAAAGGGAGAGAGGAAAGCATTGAGTTGTCTTATAGATGCGGCAACACCACATAGAATGCCCAAGAATGGCGTGTGACTTTAATGTTTACAACGTAACGAGGCCCTAGAAAGGGCTAGACAAGAGCGGCGCATAATAGCAATAACGTATACAAGGCCGGACAAGAGCGCATGACATCAACAACGCAGACGAAACCCTAAAAAGAGTTGGAATGGAGCGATGCATACCAATAACACAAACAACAAACCTGAAGAAACCCCAATGAACAGTACATTGATGAATAATGATTCGTGAACAGCAACCGATGAATATTGAATCATGAACTGTACCCCGATTAACAATGAACAACGATTCTAGACAGTAACCCGATGTACAGTGTCCGTGAACAGTACCACGGAAAAAAAAAAGCAGTGCTAAGGCAAAAAAACAGCGGAAACAGGAAAAGAAGAAGAAAAAAAATTGACCTTCGTCGGAGATCCGACCACCGGCACTTGAGTTAGCATTACCTGTGCCTGAAAAAACAAAACTTGACTTGGGGCTTTGATACAAACTTGAAATATAAAAGATGAATGATAATATTAATAATAATTAGGTTAAACATAAAAAAAAAACTATCTCTTTATATATAGGGAGTGAGACCACATAGAAATTATATCTAAGCTATGTGGGACTAAACCACACACTAAAAGCCTATAATACTCTTTACTTCTTACAAACTCAAAAGGCATCTTCTCCACTACTGAAACCAACCTTTTCAAACTTTGAAACTGTTCACATAAAACACCTTTTGGAAGTGTGTCGAACCAACACTTCACGTTGCAACTATCAGATGCATTTGTTGAATGTATCAAAGAAAGGATGCAACTGTTCAGAGGTTCACCAAAACATTTAACAGATGAAGAGAGATATATGTCTCCTCTTTAGAGAATCATTTTGAAAAGATGTCTTTGGTGTCTTTTGATGGTTCAAGAATAGCCATGAGGGCGTTTAATTGAACTTTGTACAGACGAGTATTGTTGGATACCATGAAAAAGTGTAACAAACATCTTTTGAAAATTGAGTTGCATCATTTGGGAATAGACACACCCTTTCTAAAAGGTGTGATATAAATGATCATAAGATCTCTGTTTGGATATTCTCAAGCATACAAGATTTCTTATTCTCTCTATATAAGATGTTAGTTCTTCTATCAATGGTAATACAAACAAAGTAGGTTAGAGAGAAAGATAAAAAACAAAAAAGAAGAAGTAGCAGAAAATTTGGAGTACGCGCAGTCTAGAGATTATAAGTGGGTGAAAGCCTTTCACTTATCCAATCGTTCTAATATTTTACAATAGTTGCAGAACATCCCCGCTTACAATATATCAAAAAATTGAAATAATCCAGTGGTCGGATATTTGTCTAAATTTAAAAAGTGTTACTGTTTATCAGTGACAGTTTTTTGAATTTCGCAAAACCAGTATTGGTTTCTCTGATTTTCGAAATCGAAAATAGTTGATCTATCGACATAATGGGCTGAAGATTACTACCTAACTCTACTGTTGTTTAGTGTAACAACGTGTAGATTCGAATATTTGAATGATAGATGTTGATGGGGCATGTTTTGATGCACCAAAGCTTAAACCAAGTTGGAAGATGAATGGGTTAATCAGTTTGACGCCATTTCATCTAAAATGAACAATGATTCATTCATTTAGATGACATCATATGATCAACTAGTGTGTCCAATTGTATCGCCACCATATTGATCTAATGCCTTAAACAAGCGAGAAACTAGCTTGTTATTGGTGGCCTAACTAAATGGTGTCAATTCGATCTGAACCATTATTGGAACTTTTTTTGTTCATATAATACTTCTAAAGTATATTGGGAAATGTTGGGGCTATTTATGACTCCTAGCACAACCTAATGTATTCGTTTTGAATATTACCTCTTGAATTTCATTCAGAGAGACGTCTTTTGGATTACTATTTAGTAAAGAATAATGAACATTCCTAGTTCGTGTATTATAAATACATCAATGACCACCACATTACATTTGGTTGTAATTTTATTGGTGTTTGAGATGAATGGTCTTTTACATTTGGTTTCATATATTCCAAATAAATGGGATTTGCAAATATATGATTTGCAATGTTCCATGTATCGATGGAATATATCTCAAATGTGGGGGTACTTTGCCTAGATACATTTGTAGACGAGTAATTTGTCTAATTTGTTTGAAAAAAATTATTTTCTAATATTAACAAGAAAATTGTAGATGGGTATCCAAACTGTGGGGGCCGCATCTAATATTTATTTATGCATAAATGTACTTTTTAAGTAACAATCAATTGGCGATTATTGTACTCAAAAGTTTGTTGTATGCAATTACATTCTGTATATTTGCTTAACAGCTTTAGCATAAGTGTAAACATTCTGGTGGAATTTTTGCTTTTATTTTCCTTACACTATTTAAAGTAGAAAATGGTTAACAATTATAACCATTAAATATGGTTAAGTTAATCACAAAGGTACATTTGTTTAAATGGGCCTTGAAAATTTGACTGTGGGGCTAAGGATTATTATCATTTTAAGGGAATATCGAGAAATTGACTATAACATGAGTTATTTGGTTAAAGTCCCAACAAGCAGTCTAAATAAATTTGTCAAGGTGATTAGTTGTGATAACAAGTGCCTTAGAAGCACTTGAAAAGTGAAAGTGACTTCATCTCGCAAAAATACACATGGGAGTCAATAAATTTCCTTTCTATAGATAAAGCATTAGTTAGCAAGTGGATCTTCAAAACAAAGATGAAATCAGATTTAATACAAAAACAACAAGGTTAGACTTCTAGTCAAAGGCTACAAGCGAAATGGAAGCTTGAACTATTTAGACATGAATCTTCTAATATTTTAGAAATGTTATTTGTAATTTTCGCCCTACACAACCTTGAAATACATCAAATGGTTGTATAAAAAGCCTCTTCAATAGTAATCTACGTGGATCAAGTTTAAAGTATTTATTGATCCTTGATAGGAAAGAAAGGTTGTAGACTTGTCAAACCATTATAGTTAAAACAAATTCCAAAGCAATAGCATGGAGACTTAGATAATGATAATGTCGTTATCACATTGTTATTAAATAAAAGAAAGAAACAAACGTGCTTACATTATAGTCACAAATCTGGATATGATATCATATGTCTCTACGTATATGACATGTTGATTTTTTGTGGTAATAATGATGTCATTAAGGCTACTAATAATCTATTACGCATTAAGTTTGATATGAAAGACTTGGGAATTGCTGATGTCATACTGGGATTTAAAATCACTAGGACATCTGATTCATTTACATTATCTCAATCAATTTATATTTAGGTTGATTGGTTTTCTATCTTCTAGGGTCTATGTCTAGTTATGAGAGAGTATAACAAAGAATTGTTTCGCCGTCTTTTATGTGTTTGAAGTGTTGCTACACTAAGAAGGATAGATCGTTGTATCTTAGGAGAAAGTCTGCCATTGATAAATAGTCTAGAACATGTACGAGGAGAAATAAGTCTTAAGATTGTAAGGATAGATATAGAAAAAACATTACTGTTTTAGAACAAATTAAAGAGAAAATATGATGCAAACTAGAATAAATGGATGAAAGAACAAGATAAGAGATCGAGTCGAGATATTCATCTCTGCCTTTAAGACTTCGCTCCAAACATGTGTCGGACGGTTTATCAATGGCGGATTGTCTCCTAGGATACAAAGATCTATATTTCTTAGTGTAGCAGCACTTCAAACACTTAGAAGACGGAGAACCAATTCTTTATTATACTCACTCAAAACAAGACATAGACACTAGAAAATGAAAAACCAATCAATTGAAAAGTTATTCTCAAAGACACACTTATATAGTAGGAAAGTATGACCCAATACAATGTACACATCTGATGAGAACAGACACATCCATTTGGAATGGGTGTCCACAAAGTATGTGTTCATTGGGGAAAGGCATACCCATTAGGATGGGTTGGGCCCAATATAGTATATGTATAAAACATACCCATTCATCTACTATAACACAAGTTAGCCATGATCAGTGGATAACGTAGGACTTTAATATCTCATTCATATAAAATGTTTTGACCACTCAAACATTTCCAACAGTTGGTACTAGTTAGTGTTTGGTGGAGGATATGGGAGGCAAGAAATAACCTGATCTTTGAGCATAAGAAGGTAAGATTGGAACATATTGTGGTGCCAAAGCTTAGTTGGTATGGTTGCAGAGGTAACTCTTACAACAAAAGGCCCAGATTTGAGGAGCTTATAACTCACTGGGATACCTTAATTGTGTCTTAAAGCCTTAACTGGCTTGCATTTTTGTTTTGTTCTAGTTGATTTGACGATCTTACTCACTTCAACCTCTTTAGCTGTTGTAAACTTCCTTTTTCAATCCAATAATATTTGGCCAAAAGAAAAAACTACACCCTTGACTGTTTAAGTTATAAGAACATTTAAAATTTGTGTTTGCATTCACCACTATGGTCAACAAATAACATTACAGAGCGATGAGAGGTGAATATATATAACCATATAAAACATGAAATAACTATGTCTGAGAGCTATGCTGTCAAAGACGGGGCGAGGCGCTAAGCCCCATGAATCGATTAGCTCATAATGATTGTGGTGATGATGATAATGGTTGTAGAAGTAAAAAAAATAATTAATAGACAAGAATTTAACGACGGAATATTAAATTGCATGAAAAGTAAAGATACAATTGAAAAGTAAAGAACTTGAAAAGTAAATACACTTGTATTATAATCAATGGAACTTCTTCTTCAACATAAAATAAAGTAAAACCTAATATGATACTTCAATTTAAGATCAAAGCATAATGAATTTCGTGCCTCTCCTTTCCTTATATACGGAGGTGTCCTTCTAACCCTAGAACTCCTTGAAAATTGCTAGAAAAGAGTTTGCAATTTGTTAAATAACTTGTAGTAAGCTTCTGGTACTGAAATTTGGTGGAGATCATAGTTAACCCACGTGGAAAATTAAGTCAAAATCGTAGGTCCAAATTCCTTCTAGAAACACGACTTCCAAAAAGCCCAAGAGGCCCAAAAACAACCAGTAAAAACTGGGTCTGACAGGTTTTGACGAGCCTTTTTTACCTAGTTCCGTCTCTGTCTTCTGCAATATTTCTTGACAGTCTTGAAGTTGGAAGTGAGAGCTTTCCAATGTCTATTTGTGCTTCAAAATCCTAGCTCTCTAACCCTTTCGTTTAATTGTGTCAATTTGGCTACTTGAAACTGCTTTTCTGCCGTATTTTGCTTCCTTTTAGCTTTTCCAGGCAAAACGCACCTACAAACACGTAATTCTAACAATACCAAGCATATCATATCACTTTATATCATAACTTGGGACAAATATACATGAGTTAGGGGGATGTATTTACACTTTTGAGCGCTTATCAAAATACTCGGTGTAAATAAAAAAAATCGGGAGAATTTAAATAAAATTTCTTATATGACTACGTCTAAACCGAATAAAGTTTTTGCCAAAACTTCCGCCCAATTCAAGCCCACACATAATTATATTGTCGATGATGGTTTAATTCTAACCAAATTTAATGTTTTTGTTGATGGATTGTTAACTTTACCCAAGTTCAATGATGTTGCAACTGAATTTTTAACCATATCCAAGCCCAATGAAATTTGGACCCAACTAAAGTCCAAAGACGTTATTGGTGCTGAAGCTTTCCCTAAGCCTGAAATAATATCCAAGTCTATAGTCTTTCAAAAAGCCCAACCCAGTCATCTGATCTATATATCTATATAATAGTTGAGTCCCGACGGTTACATTTCTCTTTCCTATGTGGCATCTTAGATGAACTCCAAGCTCTCACAATTTTTCAATGTTTTTTGTTTAAAAATAACAACATAAAACTAATTGGTTACTCCCTATATTCTCTCCCCACTTCTTTACTTTCTATATTTTTCTCCCCACTTCCTACTAAACTCAAATATCTCCAAAAAAAAATAAAAATATTGCTAAAACATAAATTAATTAATCAAATATAACACAAAATACAAATTTATTATACATACACATAAATAAGTTTTTCTTATATAAATAAATTAAATAT
>JABWDY010026901.1:1300-16221 GCA_013358455.1 Thalictrum thalictroides | reverse complement strand
CTTGATTTAGACAAAGGTCTCTTGTTGAAACTATAATGTTGCCAATTGCAAATCTTTGGAAAAGAAAAATCAAAAGGCACATTATGAGCAGGTTCTTGAACATGCACAGGCTGAATAGTGGTTACAGAGCACACAGTTAGATATCTTCAAGACATTCCATTGAACAAGCTTATCTTGCACTGGAAGAAGGTCTTGAGCTGCCATCCAAGCAATCACAGCATGTTTAGGTATAACTGCCTTGTTCCAAACAAGTTGGTCCATGAGGAGATAGGACTTCTCTTCCTCAATACTTCATAAGCAGTTTTGATAGAGAAAGTTCCACTTGGATGAGGTTGCCATAAAGGGATTAAGCTAGCTGCCTCTTTAATTCTGTCAAGGGCCCGCATGAGAGGGAAATCTCCAAGTGAAGTTACAAATGAAGTTATTGAGAGCAACATTGTCTCTAATTCTTATGCTTTGCCTGTCTTCAACAAAGAAAAAGTTCCTTAGAATCCCAAGATGAGACCATGGATCATACCAAAAGGAAATACCACTACCAGTGTGAACCTGATATCCAACATGATGAAGCATAAGTTGTCTGCAATGAAGAATGCCTCTCCAAGCCCATGATCAGTCCAGAGGGGTGGTAATTGTCCAAAAATGTTGATTTTTAATCAAGTGGTTCTTAGTCCAATGATGCCAGAGAGAATCACTGGAATGAGCATTTTTGAATATAAGCTTGCATACAACTGCTAAATTCCAGGTCTTGATGCACTTCACACCTAGGCCTCCTTCCTTCCTAGGCATACATACTTTGTCCCACCTCATTCTATGCCTTTTGTTGCTGTCTTTCCCTGACCACAGATAATTGCTACATAATCTGTTAAGCTACTTAACAGTTTCCATAGGCAAAATAAAAACTTGTGTCCAGTAGACATGAGAGTTGCCTAGTACAGAATTAATCAACTGAATTCTTCCAGCATAAGACAAAGCTTTACTAGCCCAGGCATTAATCTTGTTGCTGAATTGATTCACCAAAGCTTGACAGTCTTGAGACCTCAGTCTTGAAGCAATAAGAGGCAGGCCAAGGTATCTGATTGGTGGTTTCTCAATAGGCATTCCTAAGATGGTAGCAAAAGTAATTCTTTCATTCTTAGAGCCACCTCCATACAAAATAGAACTTTTGAGGGGATTCGCCTGTAAACCAGAGAGAAAGAAAAACTGGTGCAAAGCATTATTAATACTATATGCTGATACATTGTCGCCTTTGCAAAAAACCAGGAGGTCATCAGCAAAGCATAAGTGAGCTATGATGGGGTTGGAAAATCTAGGATGGAGAGACAACAAACCTTGTTGATGTTTATGTCTGAGAAGCCTGCCAAGAATATCCATAACCAACACAAACAAAATCGGAGAAATAGGGTCACCCTGACGAAGACCCCGTTTACCTTTGAAGAAACCATAAGTCTGCCCATTGATAACCAGAGAAAAATGAGCAGTAGAGATTAAGGTAATGATCCATTGAACCATTTTCTGAGGCACTCCACTTCTAACCAGAATTTCCTTTATAATGTCTCATCGTACCATGTCGTACGCCTTTTTCACATCTATTTTCACTGCACTCCTTGCTGAAATGCCACTTCTATTGTAATTACGAAGGAGTTCATGTGAAATCAAAACATTGTCAATAACGCTCCTTCCTGCCACAAAAGCAGCCTGGTTGGGGCTTATAACATCAGGAAGTAAAGATTTTAATCTGTTGACAATGATCTTTGAGATGCATTTGTAGATGACTGTGCAGCATGCTATGGGCCTATAGTCACTCAATGTCTCTGGATTAGCTTTCTTAGGAATCAAACAGAGGTTAATAGCATTGATGCCATGAAAATCTTACCAGAAACAAAAAAATTATGGATAGCTTTACAGAAATCATCACCAATAAAATTCCAACATGCCTTGAAGAAAAAGGAACCAAACCCATCAGGGCCTGGGGCATTATTGTCATCAATATCGAAAAGGGCTGATTTAATCTCTTCAGATGTGATGTCTGTTTCAAGTTGTTGCAATTCGAACTGGTTCCCCAGAGGAAGAAACTGCATCTGATCCAAGTCTACCATCAAAAGGGGACCTGAATGCTCAGTTGCCAATAATTGTTTGTAAAAACTTATAAAGGCATCTGAAACTCCATGTTCATCAGTCATTAGAACCCCATCTGCATTCCTAATACTAAGAATAGAATTGGCACTCCTCCTCCCTTGAACAAGCCTGTGAAAATATGTGTTATTCCCATCTCCAAACAAGACATCTTTTTGTTTGGCTTTTTGAAACAAAGAGGCTTCTTCCTGTCTGCTGAGTTCTTTGTAAGTAGCAATAGCTTCTACCTCTTGAGTTGCTAAATTGAGGTCTAGAGGTCTCACTTGGATTTCAGATTGTATTCTATCAAGGTCAGATTTTGCTGTTGTAACTTTTTCACTTATCCTCGAAAAGTGAGTCTTGCTCCAATCCTTCAACTTGTCTTTAACTAGTTTCATCTTTGAAGTAAGCCTCATCATAGGGTTGCCTGGAACTTGTATTTTCCATAAACTTTCCACCATAGGAAGGAAGGTGGGATGTTGAGCCCAATGATTGTAGAACTTGAAGCTTCTAGGTGCTGAATTCTTGATACCCCATTGCAGAATCATAGGTACATCAGTACATGATCAGAAATACCAGGGTTCAAAAGCTCCACAAAGGATGAGGGGAAAGAGTTTCTCCATAAAGGGTTTACAAAGCATCTGTTAATCTTTGTAAGAGTTCTAGAAGGACATGAAGACTTATTAGACCAAGTAAAATGGCCTCCTTTGGTCGGCAAATCTCCTAATTCCTAATCAGTAAGAAATTCCTGTATGTCAGCAATGTCTCTGAACTGTAACTGAGAGCCACCAATCTTGTCAGAGATATCTGTGCATGTATTGAAATCACCAAATAAAACCCATGGTTCATTATTTGAATGAGTTGCCGTCAATGCAGACCATATTTTTCTTCTGTCATACCTGTTATTCCTTCCATACACAACTGTAAGAAGATACTTAGAATTATTTGATTTCTCAGTAACTCTGCAATGAATGAATTGAGCACTGGAGCATAAAGTATCCATAGAAAGGTAGTTATGGTCCCAAAATACCCATATCCTTCCTCTGGGATCATAGTCTTCATTGTGCCTGCTAGACCAATTAGGGAAAATTCTATGATGTACATAATCATACATGTGCTTCTAAATTTTTGTTTCTATAAGACCAATGAGCTTGATGTTGTAACTGTAAACCATACTCTTAACTTCAGATTGTTTAGAGGAGTCATTAAGACCTCTAATGTTCCACGCTGCGATGGAACACATCAAAAAGACTTTTGTTTAGTGTTCTTCCCTTTCCCCTTGCCCTTGTGTTTGGGTAAAGGGTCAGATGTATCAGCATTGATGATGATTGGAGGAGGGTCAGATTGCTGATTTTTCGCAATGAGGTGAAGAGTTCCATCCTCAAGAGCATAAGCCTCACTTGATTCAGAGATTGCTGCCACACTAACAACAACAAGAGAAGAACCTAAAGCTTGAAAGGTATTAGAAGTGGGGGTAGATACAGTTTGACAGGCTGCTGTTGAAGGAAGTAAAGATGGTTGAGATGTAGAGTGGGATGTGCCTAGTAAGGGGGGATGAGCCGTCACAAAATGGCCATTAACAGGCTTGACAGGTTGAGGGAGGGGTAATAGGGGGGTTGTGTCTTCGATGGACCTGCTACATTACCAGTAGCAACAGAAGCAGGGGCTTTGGCATGCTGAAGAAAATTGAGAGGAGGTGCTTGAAGGCCATCACCACCAGCTGTGTTCCCTTTATTCCCCACAATATGCCATGTTTTCTTATTGGTTGATGGTTCTGGCGGAGAGCATTTGACAGTTGAATGTCCAAAAGCTTTACACTTAGTGCATATTAGTGGCTTCCAGGGGTACTCTAAATCAATCTCCACATTATGAGCAAGAGGGATGGAGCTTGGCAATTCAGACTCTGGTTCAATCTCAATACAAATGCGAGCAAATGATAACATCGTACCTTTTGTTGTCGTTTTATCCATGAACAAAGGTTTTCCGATAGCACTTCCAAGCAAAATGAAGCCTTTAGGATTCCAAAGATCTTTAGGCACTTTCGGCATTTTTACCCAGGTAGGAACAAATTTAATCATGCCTCTCGAATTTTCAACTTCCCTCGACCATGGTCTGATTACAAATAATTTTCCTGCAAGATGAAAGGAACCTTCATCTAAAACATGTTCCCGATCTTCACTAGCTGAGAACTTGAAATAGAATAGATCCCTATCAAGGGCCATCTCAAAACTACCAAGCGTTTTCCATTTGTTTGTCACTGCAGTTTTCACATAGTTAAAAGGCATTTTCCGATCTAAGAAAAAACCAACAATATGATTCTCCCACATCTTTGCTCCTTCTTGGTGAACAAAGTCAGGTATCTGCAAGAAACCATCCTTGAAAATTGGTTTTTCGAATTCCAAATTGGCTGAGCCAACTGATGGAGGAAGGGATTTCAAAAGGGTAGACCAGAGTCGGTTGCTTCTTTCTGGGGGTTTTGAAGAAGGTTCCATATGCCTAGAGGTTTCCTTAACCAAATCTGGTGTTGAAGTACCAGATTGGGAGCATAGGGGCGAAATGAGAGGATGGGGGGAATGAGAGTGGTAGCCATGGAAAAAGAAGGGGGGTTAGGTGGTAGATCTCTCCGTGGTGGTGAGAAAGCTGGGAGCAGCAAGTAAGGTCTGGTCGGAGAAGGTGGTGGTCAAGGCAGTCAACGGGTTAGGTGGGAGGCAGTCAACTGTTTGTGAGGTTAGTCAGTCCCGTTGCTGCACTGAGTTAATGGGTCACCAACTTGGGCTTCCATTGGACACTTGGTCCATTTTGTGTGTGGCGTGGGCTTTCCGTACTTGTATCTTAGACTTTACTTAACTCTTCGTTGCCAAATCAATGAATGATTCCAATCAATCATTATCATCCACGTGTTAAACAATAACAACACGGAAAATCAATATCCAAGGGCATAGTCGTCAACATCTAAAATCTATGTGGCTGAGCTTAACTGCCACACTCACAAGCGAGCTCGCCATTCACCTTAAGCTTACTTCTTCAGAAAAATCCTTTGTTTCCATCACCACCACCTATGTCGAACTCGAATCTTTCGCTTGAAATCTCAAGAACAATTACTCCACAGATCAATCGAACCGTTGGTTCTTCGTTTTCTTTCTCTATTAGAATCTCGATGAAAAACAATGCTTTTACCCAACGCAGTGCAAACTCTGAGCTCGCACTCGCCGAAGGACCTTCTTGTATCTTTGTTGGACCAATTGAAACTGCCAAGAAAGAAAACCTTGAAGCCCTTTATCGTCAAGTAAGTTTTTATTGTGTTATTGATTAAAATTTGGATTTTTTTTTTCTATATAATTGATTAATTTGTGACAGGCTCGAGATGCGTATTATAATGGAAAACCATTGATTGTTGATGATATGTTTGATAAAGTAGAGGTAAGAGTGTAAGACCACCACCTTTCTAATTTTGTAGTAAATTTTTTCATTATTTAAACTTTAAATTGGGAGTTATTTTTTTTTGTTATTTAATTGTTTGTGAAATGAATATAATGATGGTACAGTTGAAGCTTCGGTGGTATGGTTCGAAGTCTGTCATAAAGTATCCTCGTTGTAGTCTTAGGCAACATTCAACTTATGCAGATGCTGAGGTAATTCTCGCTTGCGCCAGGAACTTTACATTTTTGTAATGTAATTTGTGAACACAACGTCTAGAAATTCAATAAGTACAGTATGTAGTTTCTTTGAATTCGATCAAAAGTCTTTCCATCCAGAATGTCACTCTGCAAGTATTAGTGAAATCATTTGGTTAAAGAAAGAATAATCTGACACAAATAGTTACTATCAAGTGTCCATTCCCTTTGACCTGCACCTGAAATATATGTTATGAAGACAAGCTGGTCTTGTCACGTTACATATCAGAGGCAAGGGAGGGGAGATGTGTCTTTCTTGATCGCCATGTATGGAGCATAACTGAGCGAAAATGATGGGTTTTTTTTTTAGTGTAAATATTCATGTCTATTGTCTTTGCATGTATATATATATGTTGTATGTCTATTTGGTCGTTGTTTAGTTAGCCTCATACCCCAATTAGGGGTTGGATACTTGGATACATGAGTCTTTCTTAACTCAAATCAATGGAAGCTTCTATCATGTATTCTCAATGTCTTTCTTGGCCTTCCCCTGGTAGGCTTCAATCTGCAGCTTCTTCTTCCTCCACAGTCCCCCTAAACTATTATCATATTATGTGCATACTTTCATTTTACAATACAAGCTATTTCTTGATTTCATTCATCAGAATATTTGTTTTTCTCCACTTGAAAATAAAAAATGACTGTGTGTAGGGCAGGAAGATCCTTCACAGGTCTGGCTGTTAGCAAGCGTATGGATGTTACTACTTACTTTTGGAAGTTTAGTGTTTGTTATTCCGGCCTTCTACACAGTTGTTCTAGCATATCAAGATGCATTCAACTCAAGCCCTACTACTAATGGGTCCACGACAGCATTGGAATCCCTTGCAATGGCTAACAGGATTCTCTTTGTAGCAGTGGGTTCCTTAGTTGGTTATCCAATCGCATCAGCTTCTGGTAATTCAATACCCTCTAACTACTTTATTAATTATATTACTATACTTCTAAGAACGATGTACTATTAAAATTATTTGAATCTGTGGGAAGCGACTATTTTCAGCAAGAGAAATAGTAATTACTTTTGCTCTTTTGTTTTTTTGTTTTTTCTTGACTTATAAAAAATGAAGATAGTCACTATGTTTGATTTGTAATATCCAAAGTCTTCGTGAGACACAAAATTGTGCCTGTGCCCAATCGTTTATAAATGAGTAGGATCTCTTTTTTCCTCGCTTAAATGAATAAGTAGGTTGTATTTGATGTCCTTCGAGGAATGTATAGTTAAGGTACAGTATCACATTTAATGGCCAACCAAATAGATATGAGCTTGCAAAATAATAAACTGCGAAGACACGGTTACTTGCAATGAGAGAACAATCTTTGTTTAACAAAGTGCTTTTAGAGGTTTTCTTGACTGGTCCCAGGCAAGAATTATAATTTTATGATCTGTCAGTTGTTGTAAGATTATTATCCACTTTAATCTAATCCTGTACCCATTAAAACTATCATCTCAAAAGGATTATGGTATTGCTTCTATCAAGCTTAAGTTACCATGAGGACTGTCTAATAGTTTCCTTGTGTAAAGTTCAAAATGTTAGTGTGCTAAGTTGACAATGGACTATGTAAGCTCCCTGTTACTCTAACCCAGGTGTTCTTTTAAATAATGCTGATAAGTACATTATCAGCATGAATATCTCACTCCTTATAACTCGGTTGAATGGCATCACTCACTTGATATAACCTTTTACAGTTGGAGCACTTCATGGCCTTTTGATGAATGATTTGGTTGCATTAAAGGGGCCATGTCCAAATTGCGGAGAGGAGGTAAACTTTAATATGATAAACCATATAGTTGTATGGAGGAGTCTGAATTCTTATAATCCTTCAAACTGTTTCTTTATTTTTCATACTACTCTCTTTTTATTTTCTATCCTGCATTACTGTTCAGGTATTTGCATTCGTCCAAGCAGATAAACGCAAGCAAAATTTCCACAGAACAGATTGTCATGTATGTGAAAGCTCTCTAGAATTCCGCCCTAAGGTTGAGGTAATGTTTTTTTTTTTGCTCTTATTTCTTACTAGGATATGTGCTCTCTTCTACTCCGCTTTAAGTTTCACCTCATACATAGCTCTAGCTCATGAGCTTATAAGTTACCAAACGTGACTTACTGACATTGATATATTGGTAAAATCTTCCTAATCTATTGTGTTATTTTTGCCTCACGTTTACGCGACATTACATGCAGCAATCCGTTGCAAGACCTACAACACAATGGGTCCATGGTCGCATTTACCTGGTAAAACAAAAAAGGACTAACCAACGCCGATGGATGTAGAAAGATGCTTCTGTGACTGCTTGTTGATTATATCATCATACCAAAGGGTGTACAGTAGAATCATCATTGTAATTTATTGGCATATGTAAAGCTTCCTCGAACCAGTTGGACAGCCGTGTGCCCTTACAACATCTAACCATTTTTCTGTTTTTTATCTCAAACTTGATATCTGATTTGAAGCAGTACAGGTAATTAATGGATATTCTGTATTTCACTTTATTTCAGTTTATTACATGCTGTGAATAAGCTTCATCAAATTATCGTTAATTGTGGTTTAAACCTATTAAACCAACATGCTTTGAAACATTGATTGATTTTGCATTGAGCATGAAATGACGCTCTACAGAACTAGCATGGAATTTGAATTCTTACCCTAAAAAAAAATAAAGTTTACGATATTGTGAATAAATAAACAAAGAAAATAATAATCTTTTGAAGCAAGTTGTTGGTCTACCTCTTGACTCTTGTTATGATCCTACCCATGTATCTGTTCTTTTCACATCATTGATAGAGGAAGAATACTCTCTGTGTAGGTTGTTGCTTGGTATATCCTTTCTGGATGATCTTTGACCTCGAGTTCCCTTGCACATTGATTTGTTGTGTCATACACATACAAACACTTATGATCACGTACCAGTATTTCTGCACCTTTCTTCATGAAGCATAATAGTTCCAAAGTATAGGTATTGATGGGGCACGTCGGATCTTCCATAATGTTAAACAACATGGTCCACAATTCCCTTGAACCATACCTCTTCAGTATCCATCCCTCAACGCGTTTCTTGTAGTGAAATAGTACACACAAATTTCCACTTAGTTCTGCAATATTGATCCCAAACAAAGACTTATTCTCATGGTCAGGGAGTGGAACTTCTCTGACCGTTTTATTCTTGAGATCATATGCAATGACTACTGCAGGATTTCCATATGGTTTGCCTGAGTGATTTGCTACCCAGTGAAGAGCGCCATTAACAAGTTCTCCGTGTTTACCTAAATAGCTTATGTTGTTCACTACGTAAGGAATGTCTTCGACCCTCATCCAAGAATTTTTACGTAGTGAATAAACTTCTATTTCTGAGTCATAGATATCGCCAGAATAACTAGTAACTTTTAATATTTCGTAATCGTTTGCGGTTGGATTGTAACCAAGACCAAAGGCTACATAACTTCCAATATCACGCTTTGGTGATGTCTTTGTACTTGGTATTTTCTTGTGTTCTCCTGTACATGGATTCCACAAGAACAAATCCATATGATCCCAGCGACGAGTAGTTACGCATAGCATTCCTTGACAAGAACCCCAAAACTGCAGAGGATGTCTTGTGATTTCAGGTGTATGATCAATCTCTAAGTCCTTATGATGACTTCCTTCATTGTCTAATAAATATATACTTTGATGAGAATAACACATGACTTTGAGGTTGATGTTATTTTCTATGGGAGCTGCAAAGCTAGACTCTAGGAGGGACTTGAGTGGTAGACACGATGCGAGTAAGTTTTCGATCATACGAGAACTTACAGATCTGACTTCCTCTGAGTTGAGGGGTAGGCATGAATGTAAGTTTCCCATCGCACAAGGAAAAGAAGATGGTGAAGAGTTCAGAGAAGGAAGAAAGCAAGGTTTGGAAGATCAGTAACTTTAATAAGTCTGTAGGAGCAGATAAGAGATATGCACACCAGAACAGTGTTGCCACACTCGGGCTAAAACTCCAACTAAACTATAATTCTAGACTTCCTAGTTCACGCAATTAAGTTTTCTTGTGTTTTAGGCTTTGGGCCAAACACTTTGAGACCAGCTCGATTGCTGTAAGCTGCCAAAGCAGCCCTCAAACCCAGGCCGACCCATCCAAGAAACAAAAATAAATTTACTTCTGAAACACATCAACAAAACCTGCTAACTTATTCTAAAAGTTGAGGGAAGAAAATAACAACAGAGAAACTTGTTGAAATCTCCTACATAAGACGAGGCAGATCACCAAGAAATCATGTCCAGGAACTTCAAATTCTTAGGATGTTGAATGTTAAAGGAAGATCGAAACCATCCAATTTGACAAAGAAGTCTCTTGGATCCCTCAGGATAGTGGTGAAGTGAAGATCAATACAGATGGTTGTGCTCTTGGCAATCAGGTTGTGGTGGTCTCAGATCAGTTTGCAGGAATTCAAATTCGGTTATCTAGGGTGTTATTGCCAAAGGACTGGGAATTGTTACAAGCTAAGCTATGAAGCTGAATGTAGTGCTTTGGTTACTGCAGCTGAAATTGCTAGCAATCAGGGCTGGTTAAGAGTATGGTTTGAGGCAGACTCTATGGCTGTTGTCCATTCTTTCATGAGCAACAAGGTCCCATGGCATCTGGTAGCTAGGTGGAAGAGGGCAACAGAAAACCTTCAGTGGAGGCTATCAATAGCCTGTCACTCACATTCAGGGAGGCAAATTTGGAGCTGATAAAGCATCAAAGAAGGGAGCTCAGTTGAGTTTTGGAAGCAGACTTTGGGCTTCTCTTAAACCTTACTATGTCCTGTTTTAGAACAACCTGATATGATCTGGTCATGAACCATGTATGCTATATCATTCTTTGATTTCTATCAATAAATCTCCTTGTGTGCAAAAAAAAAAAAAAAAAGTAAGCCAGTGACTGCATGAACTTAAATATATAAATCATTCGGAAAGATGGAAACATTCATCATTCGGAAACTAATTATATATGCAATTGATTACATAGTACACTTTTTCTGATCTCAGTTGAGATGATGAAATAATTAATTGAGTGTTTGCGTAAAAATAATTATCAAATGAATCCATCAGCTATAACATGTAAAAGACAGACGAACAATAATTATCATATGCGTAAAACAAAGTAAATTCACATCCTTCTAGCTCCTCCTCATATCTCAGTTGTGTTTTCCTGATGCAGACGAACAGTACTCTCTGTGTATGTTGTTGCTTGGTAAACCCTCTCTGGATGATTTTCAACTATGAGTCCCCTTAAACTTCTATCTTCGGTGTCATACACATACAAAGATGTGTGATCACATAGCAGTATTTCCGATTTTTCTTTCATGAAACATAAAGGCTTCAAGTGTTCTGAATCAATACGACATGTCGTAGATGCTTCAGTAATATCATACAATTTCTTCCAAGAATCCTTCATACCATATTCCATCATAATCCATGCCTCAGCATGATTTTCGTAATGAAAAGACACACACAGATACTCATGTAGAGCAGCAACATGGATGCTAATTGACAAGTCTGTCTTGTCATATACTGCAGGAAGTACAACTTCTGTAAACTTTTCATCTTTTACATCATAAGCAATAACTAGAACTGCGCGAGAGTGATACACTGCCCAATGAAGTGCACCATTAACTAGTTCCCCTTGTTTAACCATATAGTTTATCGATCGAACTATGTAAGGAATGTCTTCAATTCTTCTCCATGAATTCGTTCTTAACGAAAACACCTCAACCTCAGAGTAGTAAACCTTGTCAGCAGAATAACTCAAAACGCGCAAAATCTCATAATCCTTAGAAACCTCGTTATAACCAAGACCAAAAGCAATCTGATGATCAGCATTATGTTTTGGTGATGTCTTAGTATATGGTATTTTCATAAACTCATGAGTACATGGATTCCACAAATACATATCTTCCAAATCTTCTTTACGACGAGTAGTTACTAATAACAATCCATTACAAGAACCCCAAAACTGAATAGGACGACTTGTGATTTCAGGTGTATGATCTGACAATAAATCCTTATGATCACTAGCTTCATTATCCAACAAATATAAAGCAGAATATGAATTACACAATACCTGCAGATTCTTGTTGAGTTCAGTAGGCAGTTTAAAGGATTTGATGAGTGGTAACCTTGGTTCAGTTGGTTGCGCAATGGTTTTCGGCTTCTTCATATGTAAACATCCTATACATGTTCCCATGGCTTCTTTACAATTCAATTCAACAAGAGAAGAAGAAAACCAAAACCAAAACGCAGATTTATAGAGACCAAAACTAGAATAATTCTAGTTGGATTACATATGGAAGTAGAAACTACTTTTATGTGGTCTGGATTTTCTCGAATGACGAGTTAGAAATCGATTAAAATTCTTATTAAGGGTAAATCAGTAATTCACATGATTAATTAAAATTTGGTAGTAAATTGTTCTCTTTTCTTACTCCGAACAACGCTGTTTAGAATTTCAATGGATCATGGCAATGTTGAAATCCATAACGGAATTAGAACAAGTTTCTCAAAGAGAATTTGCTCTATCTTTGTTAAAAAGACTACCCAAATCCGTGAAGGATTTGAAGATACTTCATGTCTATCTGTTGGGAACAGGTTTGCAACAAAACAACTTTGCTGTGGGCAATTTTGTGGCGCATTGTGCCACTTTGGGTACCATGGATTACGCATACCAAGTGTTTGATCAAATGATAGAAGCAAATTCTTTTGTATGGAACATGATGATTAGAGGGTTTTTGCAAAACAATAAACCCAACATAACGCTTGAGTTGTTTGAGAAAATGAGAATTCAAAACGTTAGACCTGATAATTTTACTTACCCTTTTGTTGTTAGAGCTTGTGCTGATTTGGGTTTACTTCGTAAAGGGGAATGGATTCATGGGCAGTTGGTGAAGAATTCTTTGGGTATGGATGTTTTTGTTGCGACGAATTTGATTGAACTTTATGTTAATTGTGGGAATGTGAGTGTAGCTCATAAAGTTTTTGATGAAATGCCTGTGAGAGATATAGTTTCATGGACGGCTATTTTGTCAGGTTATGTTAATCATGCTAATAGTAATATGGAAATGGCTCAAAAGATATTTGAGGACATGCCGGTAAAGGATCTCATAGCATGGAATACAATGATAACTGGTTATGTGAAAATTGGGGATGTTAAAGTAGCTAAAAAATTGTTTGACGAAGCACCAGTAAAAGATATATTGACTTACAATACATTGTTGGGCGGGTACGCCAAATACTGTGATACGAACTTTGTGTTACATTTTTTTAATGATATGCCTGAGAGAGATGTTGTATCTTGGAATTCTGTTGTTGGAGGACTTGTACAGAGTAAAAGGATCAATGAAGCTATATCGTTCTTTCACCGGATGCAGAAGGAAAATGTAAAGCCTAATATGGTTACGCTAGTAAGCGTTCTTTCTGCTTGTGCTCAAGTTGGAGCACTAGACATGGGAAGGTGGGTACATTCTTACATCAATAGAAACAAACTTGGTTTGAATGTTGTTTTGGGGACTGCCCTTGTAGACATGTATTGCAAATGTGGTGAACTAGAAAGCGCTCAACATGTTTTTGAATGCATGCCGAGTCGTGATGTTGTGACTTGGAATGCAATGATCATGGGGTACTCCATGAATGGGAGAGGCAAAAAAGCTATGAAGTTCTTCTATAAAATGCGAGATGAAAATGTAATGCCCAATGAAGTTACAATGATTGGAGTGTTGTGTGCTTGCAGCCATGCAGGGTTGGTAGATGAAGGGCGTAAATGTTTTGATGCGATGCAACAAGAATTTGATATTGTTCCTAAATTAGGGCACTATGGGTGCATGGTCGATCTTTTTGGGCGTGCAGGTCACTTGGATGAAGCTTATGCGTTCATTCAAGCCATGCCACTTGTGCCTCACACTGGGGTTTGGGGTGCTCTACTCAATGCTTGTAAAATCCATGGTAATCTTGAGCTTGCTGAGTGTGCTACTAAACACTTGATTGAACTTGATCAGGAAGATGGGGGTTACTTAGCAATCATGTCAAACATATATGCTAATGCAGGGAAATGGGATGATGTTTCCAAGGTAAGAAGCTTAATGAAGAAGAAAGGAATCAGCAAACTACCTGGCTGTAGTTCCATTGAGATTAATGGTGAGATTCATGAGTTTGGTGTGGAGCAAAAGATCCATCCGCGATCAGATGAAATTTACAAGATGTTAGATCAGATATCAAAGCGGTTAAGAATGGAAGGCCATGTTGCAAGCACAACTGAGGTGTTTTTTGACGTTGAAGATGAGGAGAAAGAGAAGGCATTAGTTTACCACAGCGAGAAGTTGGCTATTGCGTTTGGGCTTATTGCCACTGATAAAGGGGCTACAATACGAGTTGTGAAGAATTTGCGGGTTTGTGTCGACTGTCACTCTGCCATAAAACTCATTTCAAGGATTTTTGATAGGGAGATAGTTGTCAGAGATCGTAGCAGGTTCCATCATTTCAAAGATGGTTTTTGTTCTTGTGGGGACTATTGGTGATGCAAGTAAACTAAAGTTTATTAAATCTTTGGAGAACAACTGGGTTCAGCAAGCAAGCCAGAGCCACATTTGTGCACTCGGGACTAGGATGAGATACCTAGCAACTTTACTGAGGCACAAGTGAGGGCAATTTTGAGTATCAAATCAACAGTCTGGCATTTGGTTTGTATACTGCACGAGAAAGATATAACCTTTCGCCACTGCAACATTGTCAGCCGATAAAGTCTGCAACTACACCAAAGCAACTCCATGGCATTGCTAGTAGGGACTTTCAGAAACAAGGACCACAGATTTGAAGACCCAGTTGCTGTTAGAACTCAAGTATCACTCATTGAGAGTGATCCTTTGCCTTTTGTAATCCTTTGTTCTTTGTACTGCTACTGTAGTTCAATGGTAACAGATTCTTTCACCTGACTTACAGTTAGCTTCTTTCTTTCTTGTGTAACCCTTTTTAATCATAATGAAGTTCCAATTTAAGACGAACAAACAAACTAGAGAATAGAGATCTGCAAGCACTCTCAAAGGGGGAATCTTGAATTCGCAAAATAAACATATAACCTAAAAGGATAAATGATTGTAATTAATATTAACTATTTCACTACAC
>JABWDY010026869.1:0-10219 GCA_013358455.1 Thalictrum thalictroides | reverse complement strand
AAAATAAAAAAAAAACATGCATACGTACTTTAGGTTAAACCAACAACCCGACCAAAAACCGACTTATATGGTATAACGGTCGGTTTCGGGGTGAGCATTGACATTCTAACCCGAACCGACACCAACCCGATTATTATTGGTTCATCCCGAAACCCATCCCAACCCGAAAACACAACCCAAAACCAAGCCAACCTGACCAATTGTACATTCCTACATATAGCTCAACAATTGGGGAGCTCTTAGACGATGGTCAGTTGGTCATGATAGTATGAGGCAAAAACTATTAGGCAAAAACTAAACACTCTGATAGCGCACGTTAACCATTTCCTGCTATCTTACACCACTTTTCCTTTTTTAGCTTTTTTTTTTACCCTTTTTTTCCGTTGGAGCCACCTCCCATGGTTAGACCCCTTTTACCCTTCCTTTTTGGGTAACAATGGCTGATCCTCTTATCCTTCAAGGGTAGGAGGAGGCCATCCACCTCTACCTCCACCCTCTTTTGCTTTTCTTCTGAAGAATCCTGCACCTAATACAATAAGCTACCCACCTGCTACTTGTAAGGCTTATAGGCAAGAAGGCAAGTTAGCTATCTCCTTCAGCAAAGAGGTTAAACAAGCTATAAGATAAACACCTAAAAAAAACAAGTTTAACCTTACAAAACTGATACCAAGTATGGCAAGAGCATGAGCACAAGATATAACATGAAACGTACAACATGCTGTCATGCAAAAACAACAACATGATAACCAGGAAAGCACTCAAGAAAGCATTGATCACATAAGTTCACAAACACAAGAAGTGTGCCCATCACATAGGAATTAACATGATCTCCAATCATGCCCCGACAACGCCAACCACAAAGATACACGTGGTTTTCACTCGTATCGATGACATGCCGACCACTTCCATTGATGTTCACTCACACTTATTATGTCTTTAAAATTATGGATCAAGGCATTCACAGAAACAAAACAAGATATACCAAACTTAAACCAAGATCATGACAGGAATGTGATACCAACACGGGTAACCTTTTCATGTCATGATGTGACAGGCATAAGAGAGGTTCACTTTCAGCACGTATGCTTCCTGTTACCTGAAACACTTAGGATAAAACGTGAAGCCCTGACAACACATATATAAGAAATACACTAAGTAAAACTTAAATATATACAAACTGGCATCGCACTACTTGTCACAAACAAGTAACTGCCTACGTACCCAAAACAAAGATATATATAAACTGGGGTACAAGGGATCAGACGCCTCGTAGTTCGGTCAGAGGGTCCACTAAGTACATAAGTACTAATGAACCCAAGACACACATCCAGAAACTAGGTGTAGGTAGGAGTGCTCAAGTGTCTCCTCATATATGATCTAGGAGCACTCCGAGCATAACATCTCATCCCAAGATGCAAGCTCTCATCAAGCATTTTACAATGATGTTCATCTGAGATACCTGCTACATTTACATTGGATGAGGACTCTCTGACATGATTGTTGTGATACCGACCGCCATGAGATTGTCTACTAGAAACATTTCTAGAACGATCACCACTGACTGAGCTTTTCTGAGTTAGTCTTGCCATGAGTGCTCGACACATATAAGTACCCTCATCGTCAGAAGAATCATGATCACTCTCAGAAGAAGAGCATGTAGAAACCTTAGAAACTTGAACATTTTGCACAAAACTCTCGGAAGCTTTCTTAGGTCTCCATACTTGCAGAATTTTCTTTGGAAGCGAATACTTCTTGAGAGCACATTCAATATCTTTCTTCTTGGCTTCAAGAGTAGCCCAAGTCCTTTTTAGCTCAAATTCCTTTTTAGCCCTGTCATCAGCTTGTCTGTGTCTACAACGCCTTTGGATATGTCCTTTCTTTCCACAGTAGTAGCAAATGGGAGAGAAGATAAAGCTGTGAGTGTGTTCTCTTCTCGAAGGAACATTAACAGGAGCAAATGAAGGCTTTACAGCTTTAGATACGGAAGGAGCCTTGTAGCCAAGCCCGGACTTGTCATAAGGTCTTTGAGACTTCTCAAGTATATCATCCAGTTGTTTGGAAGCAATCACTTCTTTGCCTTGAGAAATGTCCTTCTTCAACTTAGTCTTTAGCTCTTCATTTTCTTTCTTGAGTAAAGCAAGTTCAAATGCAAGAGCATTAGACTTAAGTAACGATTCATCTCTATCCTTCATCAATTGAGCCTTTAGATCTTCATTCTGTTTCTTGAATATTGCAAGCTCAGCTATAAGATCGCTAGACTCAGGTGAACCTTCATTTCTTTCTTCCTTCAACTTTGCACACTCTTTAGTCAATTCTTCCACATTTACCTTACTGAGTTCTAGGTATTTGACAACCTTAACAAGCTGTTCATAGAGTTCGTCGTATGCCACCTGTAGGGTGTCATGATCTACAGATTCACAATTTCCATCAGACGAGGACTGGATTGAAGACTTTTGATTTATGATTTGACCCAGAAATTGTTCTTTCTCTCCCTGCAGAACTTGACACTTGTCATTCAGCTCTTTGACTTTAGCCCTACTGATCTCTAGTTTCTTTGCCAACCTCTTATATTCCTCATACATTCCCTTGTAGACTAGTTGTGGGTCGCCATCTTCTGATTTACTATCTCCATCATTACTGTCACTGTCAGAGGTCTCACATTTTACAGTTTTATGAACCATAAAAGCTCGATGGGTAGGAATGTTCTCACATTCTGATTTACTATCTCCATCATAAGAGTCACTATCTAGATTATCTCGCATAACTTTAGCCTTAGTAGCATTGTTCGGACATACTGTGGATATATGCCCAATGCCACCACAAGTGAAACACTGTCTTTTATCCTTGGCTTTACCTTTCCTTCTATCATGCTCATGTGAGTCTTCATCATCCTTTGTTGATTCTTTAAGAGATGATCTAAACATATCAAAAAGCTTTCGCCCTTTTTCAAGAAACCTTGTGTACTTCCTTGCCATAATAGCACGATCATCACGCTCACAAGAAGATTTCAATGCAATAGATTTTTCTTTCTGATGATATCTATGAGCAATCTTCATCTCGAATGTCTGAATAGAACCAACCAGTTCTTTCAAGTCAAGCTTCCAACATCTTTTGATTCTTCAATAACTGTGACTTTGGGATAGAACTTGACTGGGAGAGAACGAAGAATCTTCCTGACTATCACAGACTCATCAACCTGCGGCCTAAACCCCACATGGAATTTTTGCAGTCTTGTAATCTGGGCCAGAAATCCCCAAATTTTTCTGAGTCCTCCATCTTCATCCTTTCGAACTCACTGGTCAGCATCTGTAGCCTGGAATCCTTGACTTGGGTGGTTCCTTCAAGTGAGAGTTCTAGAATATCCCAAGCCTCTTTTGCTGTTTCACAAGTCATGATAGATTTGAACTCTTCAGGAGATATGCCACAATTTATGGCATTTAGAGCTTTAGCATTTGCGTAACTCCTTGCTTTATCAGCTGCTGACCATGTATCAATAGGGGAAAAAGAAGTGACAGGCTCGCCATTAACTAACTGAGGTGAAAGTTGGTTCTGCAAAAACATTCTCTACAACATTCCAACACAAAGGATCAAGTGACTTTAAAAACATTTTCATTCTAGATTTCCAAAAGGTATAATTTTTTCCATCAAAAAATGGTGGTCTGTTCACAACGCTTCCCTCTGTTGTGGACATCATCATGTATGGATCGTTTTCTCAGGTGTTGAAACCTTGAAAAAGCAACTCGGCTCTGATACCAATTGATATTCCTTGCACAATGGTGTCCAATATACTAGAGGGGGTGAATAGTCTATTTAAAAACTAACTGGTAAAGATTACCCCCAAGAGAAAACACAAAGGCAAACTGACACTATTATGAGAAACTGACACTAACAGATATGCTTAGGAAAAACTAAGTGCGGAATAAAAAGATAACACTAAGCAAATCTATCAAGTCACAAACAACTAACAAGCAAGATAACAATATAAGGAAATGTAAAGCAAGATAGGATGATCAAAGAAGTAGTAAAGATTCAATCACAACTAACTAGCTCTAGTCCTTGGGTTATTGTCTTTATGAATATGGGTTTGTAGAAACCACAATTCTAAGACTAATAAACACCAATACTTTCACGAGTAGCCAAGAACTTCTCGAGGTGGGAGAGAAAGAGGCACTCCCACCTTCCGGTTCAAGGACTACTAACTAGAGATGTAAGTTGATAATGTTAATCTATAACTACAACTACCAAGCATATAGAAATAAAATAAGAACAAGAAGGCAAACCCACAACACAAGATGTATAGTGGTTCGGCCCAAGATGGCCTACGTCCACTCTTCAAGTCGCTTCTTGCAATTAAGATAAATCCAAAGTCTTGGAACACATCCAACAAACTCTACAAAACTCCCATTTGTGTTGATTTAATCTAACTTGAAAGTTGTAGGGATTTCACCCTAAAAACCATAACCTAAAATCCTGTAGGGTTTGAAGGAGCTTATCCCAAAACTCCTCACCTTGAATTTCTTCTCAAGGGTTTCACTTTTCTTGTCTTCAACAAAAACTCAACACATCAAAGGAATCACCTTTGGTAGAAAGGGGTTTTTCTCTCTTGAAAGTCTCACTCAATGAGAAGGATAGAGAAAGAAAGATTAAGCACTCAATGGGTTTATATCAAATACCCATAAACAAACATTCACTCAAACTCACTTGGGTTGAAAGAATTGAAGTGAGTGAATGGAAGGAAGATGAAGATTTCTCTCTTGAAGCTTCTCACAAAGGCTAGGGTTTTGTCTGTTGAAAACTTTTGATGAAATAAACAAAGTCCTTGGAGAAATCCTCTTGTAATGTTGCTTTTATAGTCAAAACTTTAAAAGATCCGTTGGTCAAAGTCAATTGACCAACTAGGGTTTTGACCAAGTGAACCGGGAGTGAGTTGGACCAAACCGGGCTGAAAAACAGCAAATCCCGTCAAGGAGTCGACTGGCCTTATAGAAGAAAGTCAAGTAGTCAAATTCAAAGTCAAAGTCAACTGGTCAAAGGGGGAGTCGACTGGCCCTTTAGAGATTCATTTCTGGAGTCTACTCATGTCTTGTCAGCTGCCTGCTTCACCTGCTAACTTGACTCGGTTTTTGCTCGGTTGTGCTCGGTTGCCGCTGATCGCGTCCATTCTTGATGTCTTCAGTTCCGAAGCCTTCCGGACACTTGTACACCAAGAACTAAACCTATTACAAGGACTCATAATATTACAGTACATGTGAAATATCCGTTTTGCCCTTGTATGTCACAATTCACAAGATATAACATTTACATTCACCTGGTGCAATAATCAGCATGGTAATAATAGGAGATGGGCTAGATTGGATTAGTTAATGCTTATTGGAACATTCATCTCCTATCTCTCATTATAAATCACCTTCCAAGAGCAAACTCAGATCACCTACCTCTGGTATTGTCACTTGGTGTTCTTTTCAGAAAGGAAGGACATAGACCTTTTAGGTTCATGAGAATGTGGGTGACTCATGACTCTTTTTTGTCTTTTGTCATGGACCATTGGGACTATGCTAGCTACTCTCCCTCCTTTTTTATCAATTTGTAGCTCAAAATAAAGAACATGAAATCCAAGCTCAAGTGGTGGAACTATAATGTCTTTGGAAATGTTCATCAGAACATCAAAAATCTTGAGGATCAAATCCTGCATACAGAGGTTAACCACATGCAAGGTTGGACTCTGGAAGACCACATTGACTTGAAAAGGCTTCAAGCTAAATATCAACTTGCTCTAAATCATGAGGAACTTTTACTCCAAGAGAAGTTTGGAGAGAGGTGGCTTATTGATGGAGAAAGAAATATTAAGTACTTCCATGCTAGCCTCAAAGCCAAAAGGAGGTTTGCTAAAGTGGCCTTACAACTACATAATAATCCTGATGATATCACTGATGATCAAAAGGTAATCCATGATCAGGCAGTAAAGTACTATGAAACCCTTCTGGCTTCTCAGGGATGCTCTCTCAATGCCACTCTTATTAACTTTATTGAACCTCTCATCACTCTTGAGGAAAATAATTTTTTCTTGAACCACCAACTCTACAGGAGCTTAAAGAAGTGGTGTTTAGTTTTGATCCTTACAGTGCCCCTGGCCCTGATGGCTTAACTAGTATTTTCTTTAAACATGCTGGGAAGTTGTTTGTAAGGATCTTCTTCTAGCCACTCTTGAATTCATAAAAGGCACTCCCATCCCTTCATCCTTTCTTGAAGTTTATATCTGTATGATTCCCAAAACTGACATACCAAAAACCCTAGCTGATTTCAGACTTATCAGTCTTAACAATGTTACTCACACGATCTTTTCTAAAATCCTCACTAGAAGGTTATCCAACACTCTTCCCAGGATCATCTCTAAGGAATAAGGTGCCTATGTGCAAGGCAAACTTATCACAGAGAATATATGTCTTGCACAAGAAATGTTTCAAAGTATTAACTCCAAATGTGCAGGGCATAACATGATCCTCAAACTTGACATGGAGAAAGATTTTGATAGAGTGGAATGGGTTTTCCTAGCAGAAGTTCTTCTGAGGTTTGGTTTCTCCAAGGATTGGGTCAATTTGGTTATGTCTTGTTTAAATAACTGTCATTTTTCTATTCTTTTTCAGGGAACCATCAAGGGAAAATTTACTTCTTCCAGGGGAGTTAGGGTCACCTTTTCTTTTCATTATTGCTGCAGAAGTTCTAAGCAAAGGCCTCAAAAATGCTTTCCAGAATGGCAACATTGGACTACTCCAAGACTCTGTAAACCAATCACTCACCTTCTTTTTGCGGATGACACCCTCATTTTCTTAAATGGAAGAGAGTCATCCATCAAAGGTTGCATGAAGTTCCTGAAAGATTACTGTAAAAGCTCTGGACAAAAGTTCAATCCCTCCAAAAGCTCCTTCAGTATTGTAGAAAACTCAGAACTCAACTCTATTATTGCAGCTAGGAAAATTACAAAGTGCACTGGGCCCACTAAATATCTAAGGGTGCCCATTTTTTCTGGAAGGACCAAAATCTGCTATTTTGATAATCTGATCAACAAAGTGAGAAATAAGATTGAAGGTTGGAAAGGAAGAATGTTCTCACAAGGTGGGAAGATTGTTCTTATCAGACATGTTCTACAATCTATACCTATATACCTCTTCTCTGCTTACACAGTGCCCAAAAAAATCATTCAGATTCTGGAATCAACATTTTCTACTTTCTTTTGGGGTACTAATGAAGGCAAACACAAAAGAAAGTGGGTGGCTTGGAAAAATATCACTAAACTACTTGGCATGGGAGGTTTGGAGCTTCGATCCCTTCAAGAAGTTATGCAAGCTTGAAAAATGAAATTAGCTTGGAATTTACTCACTTCTAATACACTCTAGGCAGACTTTATGAACAACAAGTACATCCAAGGGAAATCACCTAAAGCTGTCAGGTTGGCAGCTAGAACAACTAAGACCTGGAGAGAATATTGGAATTGCATTACAGTTTTAATGGATCTCTCCAGTTGGGATTTTGGACCAGGTAATTTTAGCTTGGGAAAAGAGAAATGGTTAGGTATTGGATGCCTATCTTCCATTTTAGTTCCTTCAGAAGACTCCATTACCTTGGGAAATACTGTAGCCACAAACTTTAACTTATCTTACCTTACTGAGGAGAGTCAATCTGATCTTCAAGAGGCTCATCATCTGCTGCATGAAGACCTTAATGAAGACTCCAGAAGATGGCCCTTTGATCCAAGTGGTACCTTCACCATCAAATCCTTCAGGAAGATTCACATAAATGACAACCCAAATTCACTCCTTGAGAAATTCTGGAAACCTTTCATCCCTACTAAAGTTTCTATCTTTGTTTGGAAGTTGTTTAAGAAAGCCCTTACAGTGGACACAACCATCATGTCATGCCACATTCCCTTGGTTTCTAAATGCTCATATTGCTCTAACCCAAACACTGAAACCATTAACCATCGTTTCTTTTATGGTGATCTGGCAACTCATGTTTGGCATCATTTTATGGCAGTGACAACACCTTTTGGCCTAGGTTTAGAACACCACATTCTGTTCTATCTTCTTGGTTGAATAAAGGAAAAAAAGGGTCTCTTGAGCAGTTATGTTTTAGCACTACAGCCACTGCCATCCTTTGGGAGGTTTGGAAAGAAAGGTGCAAAAGAAGATATGAATTTGATTATTCATATAGCTCTAATGCTTCAAAAAAGGATCATCTTAAAAGTCAGGTTCTGGTGCCTAAAGCTTGATAAAGTCTTCAAGCCTACCTCTAGGTCAAAGCTATCCTTCAACAATATTGCTATTAAACTAGGTTTTGCACCTCAGAACCCCCCACATAAGCCTCATATTCTGGTGTATTGGACTAGACCCCTTGATGGTGTAGTTGCACTACACACAGATGGAGCTCCTGCTAATGGTATCTCTGCAGGAGGTGGGATCCTAAGAGACCATAAAGGTAATCACATTGCTATTTTTTTTTAATTTCTATAGTGATGGTACTAACAATTTTGTAGAAAGTAGAGCTATCTTGGATGGATTGAATCTCTGCAACACCTTGGGTATTAGGAAGGTTCAGATTATAACTGACTCAAAAATGGCAGTCTTATGGTATTCTAAATAGCTTAAGGTTCCCTGGATTCTCTCTAGATGGTGGAGGAAAATCTGGGCCTTCTCTAATACCATCAACATCACAATCAAGCACACATATAAAAAAGGAAATGGAGCTACTGACTATATAGCTAGCAAAGGACTCAGTCTGCAAACAGATGGTACCATCAATGCTCATATTGACAAGATACTTAAACAACTAATGCTGGGTGATGTGTTGAACATCCCTAACATTAGGTGTAGAACTTGATCCAAGTCAGGGAAGTTCAATCCCCCCCTCCTTTTTATACTTTATAGAGCATACTTTCTATCTTTCTACAACACACATTAGTAATATAACCACTTTTCATCATTAATGACACTTTCTCCATCTATGCTAGCATGCTTTTTCCTATGCATTCATCTATATAAGCAGCATTCTTTCACACCATTTTTATTTTTCATGATAGTGTCATACTCATAAGTTTGCATAGTCATCCACCTGAGTTATGTTTACATATCCTTTTTCCCATTTGTTTACAGTTTTGAGCATTAACTGAATTGAACCTGCCAATTCATTTTTGGCTCCAACCTTGTTGGCCTCCCATTTGTTTCCAAGGTTTGCTAAAGTTGTTTACATAAAGGTAAACAACTTTAGCTCCAACCTTGTTGGCATCCCTCCCTTGAACCTGCCAATTCATTTTTCAGGAGGATTGAACAAGCCTTTGGTTTCAATTGAACAAGCCTAGGTTTACAATTCTATCAAGATCGTCACTCTTACCTTTAAGAGCCTCCATCACCAAGGGTTTCTTCTTCTTCCTCATTTGACTCTGAATCGATCAATATTGGCTCACCATCACGACATGCATCACAGTTCAACATCACTTGTCGGGCTTCTTGGCACCATGGAAGGCAAATCTCTCGAACAGGACCCCCCATATCAGTTTTCAGCCATTTCTTGAAGTCTTGCCAGGATTTTTGTGTCACCCTCCCCTCACGAGGAAAGAACTCCACAACTTCATTTCTATAGAGGGATCTGCTTCAGCCACTATTGTACAAAACTCTGATAGCCCTCTCCAGAAACTCTCAAAACGATCACAATGATGTTCGCACATGGTTCTTCTAACAACAACAAACAGGCATTCGAGCACAGGAGTGAACCTCTTCGCTTTGAACCATCGATCACGAACAGAACGAACAACACGGCTTGGTCTCCCCATCTATGCTATCTTCCCCGATCGATCTCCTGCAAATTGAGTCTTCTCTCTCAATTACTTCTGCTCCCTTTCTTGGTTTTGGTCTTGGCGCTACAACTTTCGAGATTTTAATTAGATCAACACACAGTTTTCCACTTTAGGCCCAATGCACAAAGCCCTTTTTCTAACAGGCCTAGAAGAAGCCTGGTTTTCATACATTTCTTATGGATGGTTGAAAATATCACAAAATTTTGCGAATATCCGGCGGAATATTCCGGTTTTTGGGCATTCGGCACGGTACGGAACGCGGATTATTCTTGATATATTAACCGCACCAATTCCAGACGAAATTTTCGGAATTTACAGATATTCGCGGAATCTATCGGAATTTATCGGAATATATACTTATTTATTATATTT
>JABWDY010026680.1:12613-26714 GCA_013358455.1 Thalictrum thalictroides | reverse complement strand
TATTAAAGAAAGAACAACATAAGAAAAACGAAATTTATTGATAATGGCAGAACTTGCCTCTAAAAAAGTATATTACAATTGAGAGAAATTGCTTTCTATTTATAGGCCAACTATAGCTAGGGTTTACAATTTCGAAGCTAACCCTAACTTGCTCTCCAAGGCCCAAATATTATTCTAGAATCTCATAGAAGGCCTGCTGCAACAAGGACTTGGTCTTTGGGCTTTATTTCCACAAATCTGTAATTTATCCACTTGACTTGGGTCTTTGGGCTTCTTTGACTTTCGGATTATTTGGGCCTTCAGTCTTTATTCTTTTGATCCAATACTCTTTTGTGCATTCTTTGCATGGAATAAGCAATCCAAGTGCAGACTTCATACTTGTACCTGAATTATGATAAAGCACACACATAAGTGGACCAATTAACTGTTTATTGACACTACAAATATAAATAAAAATGCACATTTGTGCGCTTATCAGGTGACCAGACCAAAGAAGTTCAAACCAGGAGACAACTAGAGCGACAAATTTCTTTTATGTGCTTTACCTCCTAGGTTGAACCAAAAAATGTAAAGGATGCTTTACGTTGATTAATGCCATGCAGGAAGAGTTGAACCAATTTCAGATGAATGATGTCTGGGAACTAGTGGAAAGACCGGTTGGAGATAATGTAATTGGAACCAAGTGGATATACAAGAACGAGGTTAATGAGAATGGTGTGATTATCAGAAACAAAGCCCGGTTAGTTGCTCAAAATTATACATAGATTGAAGGTATTGACTATGAGGAGACCTTTGCACCTGTAGCTCGTTTAGAATCCATTCGGCTTCTCCTAACCGTTTCATGTCACTTGGGGTTCAAATTATATCAGATGGATATGTGAAGAGCGCTTTTCTGAATGGAGTCATAAATAAACAGGTGTACGTAGAACAACCTAAAGGCTTCGAAGACCTAAAGCATCCAAGTCATGTCTACAAGTTGAAGAAATCCTTGTATGAGTTTAAACAGGCACCTAGAGCTTGGTATGAACGTCTATCCTCTTTTCTGATCTCAGTTGGCTACTCCAGAGGTAGTTATGACATGACCCTATTCATCAAGAGAGATAAAAAAGATGTGCTTGTGGTACAAGTGTATGTCGATGATTTTGTGTTTGGGGCTACAAATCAGAGATTAGTAGATGAGCTTACTGCTCTCATGAAGGGTGAATTTGAGATGAGTATGGAAGGAAGCTTGAACATCTTCCTAGGGCTGCAGATCAATTAGACAGATAGTGGACTATTTATAAGTTAGACCAAGGATGCCAAAGACTTGTGCAAAAAGTTTGACCTTGAATCAACAAGTCCTGCAAAGACACCGATGAGCAAAGACTGTAAGATATCTAAAGATGAGCAGGGAAAAGATGTTGATGTAACCTACTATCGGAGCATGATAGGGAACTTGCTATATATTACATCAAGTCTTCCCGACATTGCTTACAATGTAGGAGTATGTACTCGATATCAGGCACAACCTAAGGAGTCTCATGTGCTTGTTGCCAAGAGGATTATCAGATACGTTCGTGGGACCCTTGGTGTGGGCTTGTGGTATACTTTCGAGACATCTGCAGATGTAGCATGATATTATAGGATTAAAAGGTATACAGATGCTGATTGGGCTGGGTGTGTCGAGGATCGTAAGAGTACGAGTGGTGGTTCGTTTTACTTTGGTAACTGTTTGATAGCGTGGCACTGCAAGAAACAAACTTGTATCTCTATATCCACTGGTGAAGCAAAGTACGTGGCAGCCGGTAGTGGTTGCACTCAAATGCTCTGGCTAAAGTACTTGCTTGCAGATAAAGGTATCATTCAGAACACCATGACTCTATTTTGTGATAACACCAGCACCATCAACATTCTTGGATGAAGCACATAGATATTCGACATCATTTCATCCTAGAATTGGTTGAAGATAGAGTGGTTTCTTTGGAGTACATTGACACAGCTCATCAAAAGGCTGATATCCTTACCAAGCACCTTGACAACCAAAGATTTTACTATCTCAGGGCGTCTATAGGGATGCTCACTTATTCTTGATGGGTAAGTGTTTTCTTGTGGGTTCACTAGCACTTGTGTGCCAAGTGGACCCTCTAACCGAACTACGAGGCGTCTGATCCCTTGTACCCCTTTGCATATCCTAGTTTGGGGTACATAGGTCGTTACTTGTTAAGATAATTAGTGCGATGCCAAAATATAAGTTTTACTTCCTTGGTTGTATTACTTATATATGTTTTCAGTGCTTCACGTTCTATCTTAAGTGTTTCATGTAACAGGAAACTCATGAGCTTAAGGCGAATCCAATCTTATGTCTGGTCTCTCCATGATGTGAAAGGGTTACCCTAGTTGGTTTCGTATTCATATAATGTCCCTAGTATAGTTGGTGTATCTTATTTTTGTGAAAATGTTGATCTATGAGTTCAAAAACATGATAAGTGTGAGTGAACATCAATGGAAGTGGTCGGCATGTCTTAGACACGAATGAAAACCATGTGTATCTTTGTGGTTGGCGTAGTCTAGGCATGAGTGGAGATCATACTAATTCCTATGTGATGGGCACATTTCTCTTGTTGGTGAACTTGGTTGATCAATGTGTTCTTTAAGAGTGTTTTCCTTGTTACATTTTGCTTATGTATATGATAGCATGTTGTGTTTTTCTTGTTCCATCTTGTGATCATGCTCATGCTCTACCATGCCTGTATATGTTCATATTGTATAATATATTGTTGCATGTATTGGTTGTGTGTCCTAAATGACCCCAAAGCTGAGATTTAGTATGTGTGACTTGTTTAGTATGAAAACATCTACATTTGATGGATTTGAGTTGTACGTGACTAAGAGACATAGTGCGCGGCTCTCCATTGCAAATTCTAAAAGAATACCGATGCAGGCTCTGAAGCATACAAGACATGCAGACTTATATAGCAGCTCAAGAGCAGACAATTGAAGCAGTCCAATTTTTTTTAGATCTCAGGATGCGACTGATGCCTACCTTGAGGAGGTCTGAGGACAAGCAGAGGTATGAGGGTACTCATGTCTATGATCGTCGGGTTGGTCGTGGTGGTGCTGATGACTCAAGAAAATCAGTAATTGACTGGGAACACACTTGGATCAATGATGATCGACCTTATTTCAATAAGGCCCCCTATGGAGGTCATCTAGTGTTGAGTCTTTGTGTTGCTATTGTCTAGTTTATTTATTTTTATTTTTTTGGTTTGTTGCATTTTTAGTTGGTGTTAGATACTTTTTATTTAATGTGTACTTAAATTTTTTTTTATATTTATCTATATGGATGGTTTTAGGGTTTACCTATATATAGCTTGCGATGATATAGCTATGTTTATTCATATCGTTTATTTGTCACTTGTTATGGACGAATGTATGTTTATGATGATATCAGGGTTTCTCTTGTATACTTTCTTTTGTTTAAATATCATGTCTGTAAATGTTATATCTTGTGAATTGTGACAAACAAGGGCTAAATGGTCATTTCACATGTAATGTAAGTAGTCCTTGTATTAGGTCTAAGTCTTGGTTTTAGCGTCCTTGTAAAGCTTTAGACCTAAAGACATCAAAATTGGACACGATCGGCAACAACCGGGAGATGAAGATCAAGGCAAAACACATCTGTGAGTCAGTCGACTGACCAAAGAAAGACTTTTCATTTTATACAGTCAGTCGACTGACCCTTTAAGGCATCCGTTACCCTATTTAGTCAGTCGACTGACCTTATGTCCCTTTCATATGAATTTGGTCTTCAGTCGACTGATTAACGGGCTAGAGGTTATTTCGGGCCTGATTCGTTTCTGATTCTTCCGGCCCATTTATCTAATGTTGCTTGTTGGTCAACACACTTGGACCAACGAATCTATTTACCTTTAGGGGTATATAAGCAATACTTCAAGCTAGAGAACACAAGGATTTGGTTGACTTTTCTAAAGCATTCAAGAGGCAAGAACCCTAGCTTATGAGATAAAGTAAATTGAGAGAAATCCATCCATCTTCCTTCCTTCACTGAAGCAAATCAATTCTAACCTTTTGAGAGTTGAGTGATTGTTGTTGTGGGTGTTATTATAAACCCATAGTGAGCTATTTCAAGTGTTTTCTCATTTGTCCTAAGAGAGGATTATAGAGAGAAAAACCCTATCGTTGTTCTTGGAGCAATTTGGTGAAAACCCTAGATTTGAAAATCTAGGTTAGGATGATTGTGACTAAACCCTACTAACAAACCAAAGTGGTTGGTACTTGGTTAGGAGCAAAGGGAATTGCTCCTACAACTTTTAAGTTTGTAGAACCAATTAACATCATAGGATGTGGTGTAGAGCATTAGGAAGCAAGCCTAAGCTTTAGGTTTTCTTAATACAAAGGAAATAGCTTGAAGAGTGGATGTAGGCACACTTTGTTAAACCACTATAATCTTGGTGTTGTAGTTTGCTTCTTTGTTTATAAGTTTATCTTCATGCTTTGATGGTTTGGTAGTTTAGAATCTCTACAAGTCATCCTAACAATCTTCTAGTTGGTTGTATTGTTGGTAGAGGAAAGGGTGAGAGTGCCTCTTCTCTACTCACCCTCTCGCAATCCACAACAACCTAGAACTTGGATTGAGATCTTTTAGTTAAAGGGATTGAGTAAGTTTCTTCTTACTTAATCCTAAGTGAACAAGAACTCAAGGACTAGTAGATTGGTTACTTGATGATTGTGGAATTTAAAACTTTCTCACCTTGTCTTCCTTTACATATTGTTTGCTTGTTAGTTATACATCTTGTTGATAGATTAGCAATGGGTAGTTCTTTATTTCCGCATTTGTGATATCTTTAGCTTATCTGTTTTATCAGTTTTTCTATTGGGTGAATCTTTTAGCTAGTAGTTTTTAAAGGGACTATTCACCCCCCTCTAGTAGTTGGACACCATTGTGCAGATTTATCAATGTCATGTTGTACACATCATGCCTTTCACACACTTTGGTTGTTGTTGGTTACATGTTTGTGATTTGTGTGAATGGCTTGTAAACATGTTTCCCTGCTAGCCAGCTCTGGATGTTATGTGCCCTTTCTCTTGTGTGGTTGAGGTAACCTATTCTTGCAGCATGTTGAAAATGGGTTGTTCATGCATGGACTTTCTTGTGGATCTTTTAACTTGTTTGAGTAGGGACCCTTTGGTAACTTTTGACAAAAAAAAAAGGAGAAGAGATATATGAATATGGATTAATTGATGATGGATGTTTTTAACTTGTGATGTTTCATAAGTGGTGGTTCTTGCTTATCTTATATACATGTGTGGATCTAACCCTAGTATGAGTTGTTTGCCTTTGAAGTCTTCATTTGAAGGCACATACGTGGGGGAGCAAAGGTTGAGGGGGAGCTGTTTCTACAAGTGACTCATTAATGTGTTGTAATGATATAAACATGTGTAATGTATATTCATATTTGTTTTTGTCACAAGTTCCCAAAGGGGGAGATTGTAAATGTTATATCTTGTGAATTGTTACAAAATTGGACAAAATGGTCATTTCACATGTAATGTATGTAATGAGTCCTTGTAACAGTCCTAAGTCTTGTTTTGAGTGTACCAGTAAAGCTTCGGAGCTGAAGACCTCAAGACTTGATGCGAGCGGCAACATCCAGGATCTGGACAATGAAGGCATAGCTTTACTCATCAGTCGACTGATGAATGATTGAGAAACAACCTTAAGCCTTCAGTCGACTGATTATTTGTTGGCCTTTGGCCATTAAGCCTTCAATCGACTGACCAAGTAAATGAGGAATTCAGTCGATTGATTGACGGGCGGAATTCTGTTTTGGGCCTTGACACTGTTCTATATGCTTTAGCCTACTTCTCTAAAGCTGCTTTTTGGTCAACCAACTTAGAACAATGGATCTATTTGCTTCTGGGAGTATAAAAGCAACACTTGAAGCCATAGAACATAAGTGTAAACCCCCTCTTTTAATTTGATCTTCAATTTAAATTTGGAATTTATAGATAATTAAGTGAAGGTCCTGACCCAGGGGTTTAGTTACAAATAATATTAATATGAGGGACTATGGGTTAATAAGTGATAAGTTGGAGATATAACCCACTTTGCCGACCTAGTCATCGTTATAAATAAGGGTTTTCACTGAAAGAAAAATATCAAAAAAGAAAGATGAAATAGAGAGTAGCGGCGACTGTGTTTTTGGGAAGAGCAGAAGTCTGAATAAAGAAGTAGTATTGGAAATCTGCAAAAGAGGTGAGTGGACTATTATTTTTTTCATAAAAGAAAGAAATATATGGACTATTATATGGATTTGGTTAAGTCACCTCAGCAGTATGTACATAAACATGATATAGCATATGGGCATGGTGTAACCGTAATTTTGATTAGTTTGTTTGACTACATCAACCAACTGTTGAAAAGAATTGATTATTAAATTGTATCAGTTGTTGATTGATTTCAGTTGATATATATATTTGAAATATAAAAGTTGATAAAATACTAGTGGTAGTTTCTAGCTGGAACCTGCCATGTTAATGGATTTTTTTTATATACATTGATGATATAGAAGTTTAAATGTTTGTTGTAGAACTCTTTAATTAAAAGTGTGCCGTAACGTGGAACTATATTAGACTGTGATGTACCTTACTGTTTGTTTTATTTGAAATTAATGATCTGTGATACTTGCAATTTGGAGGTGTCGATATACAATAAAGGTATTTGATATTATATAACTGGCCATTTTGACGGATTTTGGGTTATTTAAGAAGAATGTTTTATTTAAAATCTTATAGCTGAAATTTGAGTTAATTATTAATGCCCTGGAGTGACTCGATAATCGGTATATGGAATTCCAATTATGGGAACGAATGAAATGGATTTGGAAAATAAATATTTAAACGGAAATTTTAGGTGTTTAATTTTTGGTATTTGATTGTTTGTTTGTTTGTATCGATAGTTAGTTGTCTTTATAGTTGTCTAAGCGTTAGTACATTTGCCGCACCTATTGAATTAAGTAAAGATAATTAAAAAGTCACCCTAGAAGGCGTAGCCTGTGGGTAGACACTTAGAGATATATTGGGTATTTCCTAAACGGCTTAGCCTGCGGAATTGACCCTATAGACCTTCATGGCCTTCGGGGTTGGTTTGGGTGCCACATAGTAAAGCTCAAGGGAGCTATTAGGAGTCATGTAATTAGGCATGCGGGAGGCTAGCCAGAGCTTGTAGATGACCACTTATTTGGGTTTTGGTTTCCTCGTAGCGGTTCCTAACCATGACAAGGCACACTGGTGATGTGTGGTGATGGCAAATGTGTGGAGTGCATCTTGTGGGAGGTATACTAATGATTGGGTATAGGTTGTGGATTTTGAGACTTGTAAATGTTTGTACTTGGTTAAAAAGGATAGTTGGTGTTATGATGTTTAATATTAAAGATGCCATGAAATATATTTATATCATTATTGTACTAATTCTATTTTGCAGGAGGATAGGTCAATTAACATTTCTTGCAGGCGAGACCTATCCTTACAGGAGGTGTAGTTCCAGGTGATTTATTTTTATTTACAGTTAAGATTGTTTTAGTTAAGTATAAGAGAACTGCGGAGTTCTTGTGTTTTATTTTGTTTTGGGAATATAGTTCTTTACCTTGTCTGCTCATACCAGCATTCTTTATGTTGACCCATGTTGCTTGTTTTGCACGTGGGTACGTATCCTTATAGAGCGTAGGCGGAGAAGAACAACGTGTGGATATAGCTAGAGAACAGCATCAGGAGGCTCGTGTGGAACCAGGAGTTCGTGAAGTGGTTTGATTATCTCAGTAGGTCTTAGCTCTTTTGTTCAGTTCATAGTTTATGTTTAATCGAGGAAGACAATACCTCAATAGGAGTTGACTATATATTCTTTGGAGTTGTTTATTAAGGTTTTGAAGTATTGGTGTAATTTCTGGAGATTTGGTTGAAAGTTTGAATTATTTATGGAATTTAAAGTTAAAGGATCGTTACTATTTGTACGAATGTTATTTAGATTACTGTTGCAATCCTTTTTCTTTAATTAGGGTCGTGACAGTTTTCTTGGTATCAGAGCGCTTGGTTAACTTAGGCCAAGAAGATCTAGGTGATCCTCGGAATGTAGAATGGGTGATAAATTTAATGGAGTTGGAAAGTAATATGATAATAATTTGATGTTTTAAATGAAGGTCATGGCAGGAAGAGGATGCAGCCAAGTCTTTCATTTCACTCAGGATCAGATGGATCAATTGCTGCAAGCAATTGGTGGCAATAATGGAGGCAATGGAGATCCCTTTGCTAAAAGGAACAAAGGCCGTGTTTGCTAGAATGGTACTGACGGAAGTCCAGAAGCAAGAGCTCGCTTCACATCAGTTGGAAGGAGGAGCTTTACTTTGGTAGGATGCTCAAAAAGTTGGCCTGGATCTCACCACTCTGACTTGGGAGGGATTCAGAACTATGTTTGAGGGAAGGTATCTGTCCAGTGCTTATAAAGATCGATTGGTGGAGGAGTTTATCAATTTGAAGCAGGGTACAATAACTGTAGCTGAGTATACCAATAAGTTCAACGAGTTATCTATGTTTGCTCCGCACATGGTAGATACCTTAGAGAAGAGGAACCATCATTTTATTAAAGGGCTAGGGCACAATGTGTCGAAGCAGCTGATTCCCTTTGTGCACGAGACTTTTGATCGTGTTTTGAACTTGGCCATGAAGTATGAAGAAAAAGGCCTAGAGTTCAAAGTAGAGAAATATAAGAAGACGAAGGATGTTACTAGAGACCGGAACCGGCACAGACCATATGATCCCAACTTCAAGGGTCAGAGATATGACAATCAGACAGAGATGAATCAGGGATATCAACGGCCAGGGGGAGATACAGGCATCATGGAGGATATGGGCGTGGTGACAACAGAGATAGGCCAGCCCGACCACCAGCAGCACTAGGATGACCTGCCCAAGGTTTACCATATAGGCTAGCGCCTTTACAGTTGCCAGCACCTGCACCAGCAGCCCTAGCAGGACCCATCAAAGGTAACTGTTGGAACTGTGGATGACTAGGACATCGTTCATCTGAGTATCGTTCATCAAAGTTTGACAGAAAGAAAGGGCAAGGGTCTATTGACAAGAAATGCGATACATGTGGAGGAACTGGTCACATATCCACAGTGTATCCCAGTAACACCTCTAGACCCCAAGGCCATGAAAGCTACAGCAGGTTCAGATACAGATACTGAGAGTGACTTTGATTATTCAGATGACAAGGAATCCACCTCCAAGAGAGCTCTAATGGCTATCTCCAGCTCTCAGCCTGAGTGTGAGACCACAGGTCGAGACGGTAAAGATAGTGATTATGAAGATGGAGATCTCCAGTAGGCCTACAATGAATTATATGAAGAATACAAGAAGGCGGCCACGAAACAGGAAAGTTGCAGGGCTAAAATCAGATATTTTAATGACAAGTGTCAAGTACTTCAAGCCGACGAAGATAGACTTCAAGATCAAGTCACAGATCTCTAGTCCTCCTTACAATCTATCTCTGATGAGAAGGATATTCTATCTCAGGAGCTGAAGATATCTTTTGGGAAGTCAACTGCAAACCTTGAGAAATTGAATCTAGACCATCTCTTGATGGTGTCGAGGAGTATTCATGATAAGACCGGATTATGATACAAGGCTGCTAAAGCGGCACAAACATCTGTAGCAGGACAAGGCATGATTCAACAACATAGAGTCAAGAGTTGTTACTACTGTTGTCAGCCTAGACATATTCAGAGATTTTGCAGGAAGAGACGAGCTAACAAGAAGATTAACAGAGAGACTGACTTAAGAAGAACAGTGGCTTCACTTAAGGCCAAGAAGAAAAATCTTGAACTCTTAATCTTTAAATCTTCTGCAGAGAAAATCACTAAAGTATGGCGACCAAAAAAGTTGATCATCTCTACTAGCTCAGCTTACACTCTTACTGAACATCCTGAGAGTCCAGACACTCCACTCAGCACTAATGACAAAAACATCACTACTTGCATCGCATTCATGGCTAGAATTTCACATAAAGGAAAGGAAGTAGAGTCAGAAGTCTCAGAGAACGACTACTATGCTGAACCAAGTGAAGTGGAGAGTGACTACTATCATGAGAAGACCAATGATGAAGTATACCGAGAATGTTATGACTTGACTAAACAGCTCAGTCAACTAAGGGTCAAGCATAAGGATCTTTTGGAAGAGCTTGCTAGAGTCCAAGATGATCGAGAAGAAACATATCTTATGATTGATGTGCTCACTAGTGAACTAGCAAGGCTTAAAAAAGTTAATGATCGCTTGAAGGCTGAGCTAAGACTTAAATATTCTATCTTAGGAAGTCAGCTATCCAAGTATCATTTTCTCACTTGCAGGATCAATGAGAGCCTTCATATTGCTATGACTAGATATGTTAGACCTGCTCCTAAGTCTTACATGAGGAAGCATCTATATAGTCTATCTCCTTTCTAGTTCGTGAGAACTTACCTTAGGGTTCACTAGTACTGGTGTACCAAGTGGACCCATTGACCGAAATACGAGGCGTCTGATCCCCTGTACCCTTTTATATATCTTTGTTTGGGGTATGTAGGCAGCTACTTGTTTGAGACAAGTAGTGTGATGCCTTTTTATAAGTTTTACTTTGTTATATTACTTATAGTTGTTTTCAGTGCTTCACGTTTTATCTTAACTGTTTTAGGTAACAGGAAACTCATGAGCTTAAAGTGATCCAATCTTATGCTTGGTCCCACCATGATATGAAAGGGTTACCCGTGTTGGTATCGTATTTTTATCATGTCCTTGGTATAGTTGGAATATCTTATGTGTGTGAATACATTGATCTATGATTTCAGTAGCATGATAAGTGTGAGTGAATATCATTAGAAGTGTTCGGCATGTCATCAACACGAATGAATACCATGTGTATCTTTGTGGTTGGCGTAGTTGAGGCATGAGTGGAGATCATGCTAATTCCTATGTGGTGGGCACATTTCTCATGATTAATGAATTTGTTTGATCAATGTGTTCTTAAGTGCTTTCCTTGTTATATCTTGTTTATGTTAGGTAGCATGTTGTGCATTTCATGTTATATCTTGTGATCATGCTCATGCTATACCATGCTTGTATGTGTTCATGTTTCTTTTTATATATCTTGTTGCATACATTGGTTGTGTGTCCTAGATGACTCCAAAGCTGAGATCCAATGTGTGTAACCTATTAAGCATGAAAAACATATTTGTTTGAGGGATTTGAGTTGCACGTGACTAAGAGATATTTTGATCGGCGCTTCATTGCAAAATCTAGAGAATTTGATCAACATTTTTATGGATTTGAGATATGGATGTAAAATTGTGCTAAAATGCGAAGATGATGATGTTGTGTAGATGGTTTTGAAGCTGTTATGTTGTTTGGGAGTGTGTTTGGATAAGTTATGAAAGAGTTGGAAGAAGTCTCGGAAAAATCAGAAAAACAGGATGGCTCATACCTTCAGTCGAATGACTGTTTGAATTCTTTTGTCAGCAAAAGGTCAGTCGACTAACCGTTTAAAAAATTCTTCCTACCTTACCCTTAATTTTGGTGTTGTGGTTTGCTTCTTTGTCTTTGAGTTCATCTTTATGCTTTTGTTGTTTGGTAGTTTAGCATCTCTACAAACCATCCTAACAATCTACTAGTCGTTTTGTATTGTTGGTAGAGTAAAGGGTGAGAGTGCTTCATTCTCTACTCACCTCCTCACAATCCACAACAACCTAGAACTAAGATTGAGTTTCTTAGTTCAAGGGTTTTAGTGAGATTTATCTTTCTTAACCTAAGTTGAACAAGGATCCAAAGACTAGTAGATTGCTTTGTTGTTGATTGTAGAGATTTAGAACTATCTTACTTTGTCTCCTTCTATATGTTGTTTGCTTGTTGGATATGCATCTTGTAGTAAGATTTGCTTTGGATAGCTCTTTAATTCCGCATTTGTTATATCCTTAGCTTATTTGTTTTTATCAGTTTATATGTTGGGTGAATCTTGTAGCTAATAGTTTTTTAAAAGGACGATTCACCCCCCTCTAGTAGTTGGACACCATTGTGCAGATTTATCACCTCTAACATTACATTCATCTTCATCGAACATTTGACCTAATACTAACATTAATGGAAGTTGTCCATTTATCCACATAAGATTGAAAGATGTAGCTTCATCATCGCTACTATCATCAAATATCATTACAACAATAAACATATCATCAGTATCAAACGTAGGTTTCGATACGTTTTTGCTGCAAAAAATAAAAATAAAAAAATATCATGCTTAAACACATTGTTGACACAAAAGTTATTCATATAAGCATTTATTCAAGCATATTGTTAGCACAAAAGTCTTCATTCTTAAACGAACATACTTAATCCATGAATTACACAAACATTCTTATCCAATAAACAATAGAACTTACCTTTGAGTTTTAGAATCAAAGCTTTCAAAATCTAATGAAAATTGAACTTCAAAATCTAAAAGGAGGATGCACAACAATGGAAACCAAGAGAAGAGTGTTTTTAAAAACTAAGTGTTTGAACTACTGAATCAATTGGGTTGTTTTAAGGATTTTGTGGTATTGCACCTTACCGCACTTTCCAGTGCGGTCTCGTAGAGAAAATGAACCATACCGCACTGCAAATGCGGTCTGTTGAGGCCCACAGTGAAGATCTTTCTTTTCTGCCACAACTGGTTTCTTTGGTGTCACTGTTTTCTTGATTGAAAAATCTTTGGGGGAAGCCTGTGAAGATGGTTGTTGGCTTAAAGAAGATGAGGAAGAACTGTGAGGGTTCAATTGAAGATGAGGGAGAAATGCGAGGGTTCAATTGATGGAGAAGAAGTAAAGAGAAGTGGTGGCTGAAGTCATGGGTGAGGAGAAGAAGTTAAAAGAAGAAGATGATGGGTTGTTTAAAGAAATAAATTGAAGTTAAGAGAAGTGGATGATGGAGTGGGAGACGGTTGTGGAGATGGTGGTTTCAAAATTTGGTATTAGGGAAAGTTATCTGGATTTGAACCATGTTTCAATCCAGTTTTATCATTTAAGCACTGTAACAGTTTTCCCACTCGGTTTTCCCGTCATAGATGTGACACATGGCAGAAATTCAGCAGATAAAACTTAGTATGTAGAGTACTAACTGTAATATATGTAAATCCAATGGTCCTAAGTAGATCTAGAGATCCAATGGTCAGTATTTAACCTGCTATCTGTCGCATCAAGTACAAAAGTATTGAAAAGTGATGAAAAAGTAATGATTTCAAGAAAAAGGTAGAAATGGAAGAAAAATATGCTAGAAGACAAATTCTCACAAATAAAATATTTATATGTCAAATCAGTGGGCTTGTTTGGGAAAATTTCCCTCAAATTTGTTGATTTGGGAAGAAACCATTCCGGAATTTACCCTTATCAAAACAGACCTATACAGCAGACTTAGAACCATTACTAAATTTAAACAAAAACGACCAAACCCATCACTGCTGATAAATAACTGTCATAATCTGAATCAAGACCTCCATGTAACAAGATCTCTCTCTCTGTTTTCTGTCTTGTTCTTCTTCTCATTCTTCTTGTCTTCGCTCTTCGATGGCGGGTTTAACAAACCGCCTTCTAAGAGCGAAGAACGTATTTACTTCTTCATCTTCATCTATATTGAGAATCAGCAGAAGCTTCTCTTCTTCGTCCTCCTCCGTTACTCCTAACAATAAAGACAGAAGTAATGTTCATTGGGTTTTCTTGGGTTGCCCTGGTGTCGGTAAGGGCACTTATGCCGGTCGTCTTTCTTCTCTCCTCGGCGTTCCTCATATCTCCACCGGAGATCTCGTTCGACATGAGCTTTCCTCTTCTGGTCCTCTCTCCCAAAAGGTTAGCAGCTGCTTCTATTACCAATTAAAGGGGATTTCTATTCCAATGAACTTTTCTGGAACTTTTAATTGAAATGCAAACAATATTACTTTTTCGCTTACCTGGCCAAAATTCAATTTAAATCTCTTCAAAGCTAATTAGGTTAAAAGCTCCTGCACTGAAATAGACTAATTGAAAAGGATTAAATCCCCTTTTCCTTC
>JABWDY010026680.1:0-12593 GCA_013358455.1 Thalictrum thalictroides | reverse complement strand
TTTTTTTTTTTTGGTGTGCACATAAGTCCATTTCTTATTTGCATAGAGATTGGGCCATATAATGTAATAGTAATGGGGATAGCATAGCAATTTCCTTTTCGACCAAGCTCTAAGCTCTAAGAAGAAAAGTGCTTCATTGATGGCAATTTTCATTAATTTGCATTTTCTATCTTATTATATTGATGCAGAGACAGAATAATTTTACTGGTACATACTACAAACTAAATGCTTGTAGGAGGAAATGTTACTAAGTTGTGTCTTTGAAATAACTCAAACTTGTAACCCAAATCTTGAGTAATAACTTATGGATGCGTAAACCTCCAGTTGCGCCAGAAAGAGAAGGGGATTTGGTGTGCATAGCATGTGAAAGTCATAGAGGGAGGCCAAAGTTAACATGGGATGAATTTAATAAAGTTTTCTTTAAGAATTCAGATTTTGGTGGAGCGCTTACTTTATTTAGGAAATATTTGAAATTTGAGAATCCATGTTGCCAACCCCATTCAAATGGGATACAAGACTAGAGTGGTGATGAATTGGTGTTGTCATCTCACTTCTTTAATTACTTTGACACATTTTGAAAGATACACACAGTTGCTTGGGTGATTGGGCCATCTAAAGGTTTCAAAATATTGTAGGATATGCTTACAATATAGAACCGTGGGATGGTGGAGACCAACTTTAGGAGAGGGTGAGAGAAAAGCTGATGAATAACCAGAAAGGGAGGGGCTTGAGAGAGAGACCAGAATCTGCAAAAAGTTGAAAAGGGATGGACAAAATCTATTTCGATACCCCTACATGATGCATAAGAGACCTCCTAAAGTCGGTCGAATATATAGCAAACCATCTTTTATCATTGATGAAATCTTGGGAAAAACCTTGAGGGACAAATCGTCAACAATAATCCACTTTGTTGACGATAAGCTTAATGTTCAAAGTTCTAGTTTCAGATCTTGAAAGTTTTTACAGTTGTTAGTTGTATGGAATTTTGACAATAGTAACATGGTTGATAATGGTGTTATTGCTTTTCTATAGGAGTTATAGATTATCGGTAATGGTGTTTGGTGTGGACAGTTGTGTTAAAAGGTTGATGGAGGGTAATTGTGACATGTGGATTGGGAAGAGAAATTTCTGAATATCAAAGGGTGGAGGCTAAGTTAATGACTTAAGTCTGGTTCCTAGTGGTGGGAGGGAGGTGAAATTTTGCCTTGGAAGCAATCACGATATGGTTGATGTTCCTATGGGGTAAGGGAACAGGAGTGTTTCCGGTGACAGAAGAAAGAATACGTTAACAGTGTAAATATTTTTATGACTTGCAACATGATCTTAATTTTCGTCCAAATGTCATTTAACTCCTAATCGAATAAGGTCTGATCAATTTTTATGTAGGTAAACTCAAGCGAGTCTTGAAACAACTCGTCCAACCTATAGTTTGACAGTGTCAATACGTTAAATGGAACTTTTTAAAGGATATCGAACCTCATTTGCGAATTTTGCAACTTGGGATTAAATTGGCAATGTTTTTGTCTATTCAAAAACTTTATACCTATTGGAAGAAATTTTGACTACACATTTGAAATTTGACCACACATTTAATATACCATCCAATATAACGGTATTATGAGGTTTCTCAAGTGTTTATGTATTGTTTCTCTACAGTCTCCCTGTAGCTGAAAAAACAAGATGTATCGAAAATTTTGTGCAATGGGATATTTCACTTTTTTTTTTCTCCAAATTAACTTTGTTTGTTACCTCTTTGGCGATTGAATGGGTGCACGTTTTCTAAGAGAAAACTGTAGACGAATTGAATGAACATAGAGCAAGGGCACTCGATTCATCTTATCTTCCCAAAACCACTAATTTTTAATGAAGTCCAAACAAATTTCTTGGTTGAAGAAAATAATTAACTATTTTCTATTTATTTACTTATATTAATGAGAACAAAACTGTACTAAGTATATTACCATTATTCTAAAGTGATGTTTCTTTTCCTGGAATAAGTTTCTTCCGCCCACCTTAGTTTGCTGATTTCTTTTTCTTTAGTTAGATATATAGTATAATCATACGTCCATTTTGGAAATGAGATTAAAGGTGGAGGAGTTTTATTTAATTACTTGTTGTAGAGGGAATTTCATTCCACTTTTCCAATTATATGATTATTGTGCTCAGCTGCCAATGTGGAACTGTATTCATTGAGAAACAGTTTGATATACAAAGAAATTGGAATTGAATCCGTGGGGAACATACTTTTTCTACCTGTTAATGGGCTTTCATATTTTTATTTACTTGTTTACATATCAACTAAAAAAACTTTATTTACAATTTTAATTTGGATGCAGCTTGCACAGATTGTAAACCAAGGGAAATTGTTGTCAGATGAGATTATTTTTAGTTTGTTATCTAAGCGACTTGAATCTAAAGAAGCAAATGGTGAATCAGGATTTATTCTTGATGGTTTTCCACGGACAATTAAACAAGCGGCAAGTACTTTTACGTTGTTATACTTCCCTATTTTCTTATATTGTGTCATGTTGGTATAGAATATAGTAGCAAAGACTAATGGTTAAAGCATGTGAAAAGGATGTTATTTACCAGTGTATTTTTCTGGAGTCTGACTTGCTAAAAATTCCCATTATAAAATCGTGGAGTATTTGAGGAGAGCTTATCTGAATTGATGACTGCAGTAGATTAATGGAATTTCATTTGGTTAGATTGTGCTAAGCTGCATTAACATGTAACTTTTTCTTTTCTTTTTCAATTTATTTCGTGAGAACCGGTTAAACATTTGGAAGGATCTATACACAACAAGATACAGTGGATGTTGAGCATGGCCACTGTTGATAGGGACTTGTTCTATAACTGGTTAACGTGATGAGCTATCCTTTGGGATTTATTTTAAATCTGACTTGTGGTGCGAGTTAATAGGAGCTTTTTTTTAGTGATTTTGTCCCAAGGCTAATAAATCAGATAAATCAAACCATGTAGGTGCCATTGGCAGTAAAGATTTTTGGGAAGTTGAAATCTATTGTAATTTAATTAATTTTCCTAGCAGTTGTGCTTAAGTCTTAATTTAGGCACAAATGTTGAATGAGATTGCTTCTGCAATGTCTGTTATGAAATTATTAGTCAATGGTGTGTTGAATGTATGTATGCAACTTATATGAAACATCTTAGTAGCTAATGGTAGTCTGTTGGCTACTCACTCTGAATCCTAGACGTCTTTGTCTGTTTGTATGGTGGCGACTACAGACAATACCTTTGTTCTGCGTAACTGCGTTACAATTGAGCAGTTGCCTAGCTAAGCTAGTACACCATTAAGGATGTGGTGATGTTAGTTACTCACTATTTGCTCATTATAATTAGATAGAAAGTGAAATAAAGTTTTACTTCTATACCTAGGCTTTTTTTTCAGTCATGTGCATAGCCTAATTATTTTGTGCCACTTACAGAGTTGACCTATGGTTTTTCCCACCATTTCACATGATTTTATAATCGAAACCTTGTACTTTTGTTTGATAGTTAGAATTAGTATCTACACATTCTGAATCCCCTATTTCCCTGTGAAGATGGGGATTGATCCCAAGACCTTGGGCCCAACCTTCCAAACCTGGATCACTGCACACCTTCTGGTCAGACTCAAAATAGAGTAAAGTGAAAAAAGGATGGGCAGATGCTATTGAAATTTCTGCTGGCTCACATCCTCTCCCGCTGCTCATTTGCAGCATTCAGTCTACCTCCACCAGAGGAAGTGTCTTCGACTTATCGTCCTAAAGTTAGCAAAACTTGCAGACAAGCAAGACATCGCTATACTGGACATTGTTGATAGATGAGCTTATCTACGTACTACATATTATGGAAGAGTTCCGATACTAGAAATGTTGTGTTAGCTGGGCGCTGGGCCATTAGTATTATTAGCTATTTAAATCTTCCGATGTGCTTATTCTATTTGTTAGACTGGCAATTATTATTTTCCTATGGCCATTTCCTAAGTTTGCCTTGTTATGTATGGTCTTTAGGAGACGTTGGAGGAAGTGACTCACGTTGATTTGGTGATCAACCTCAAGCTCCGTGAGGATGTAATAATCAAAAAATGCCTTGGAAGAAGAATTTGCAGCCAGTGTGGAGGGAACTTTAATGTTGCCTCAATTGACATCAAGGGTGAGAATGGAGGTCATGGAATGGTCATGGCCCCACTTCTTCCCCCACCAAATTGTGAATCCAAGCTCATAACTCGATCTGACGACACTGAAGAAGTTGTAAAAGAACGACTTCGTATCTACAATGAGATGGTAATGTTGCAGCCTGTATTTAAGTTCTCTATTTATCATTATTCTTTTGTCTTTTTATTCCATACCTTTTGTTTTATTGTAATTCTTATTTATAAAATGTGGATCCTTTACGACTGAGCAGTCAAAGTTTACCTACTGGTGAATCGTTAGAAATATTTTACCATTAAATCGTTCGTGCTATTTGACATATGTAGAGCCAACCTGTTGAAGAATTCTATCGGAGGAGGGGGAAGTTACTAGAATTTGATCTACCAGGGGGGATACCAGAATCATGGCCAAAGCTGCTGCAAGCTTTATGTCTTGATGATAATGACAAAAAGCAGTCTGCAACAGCATGAATTACTTCAATATCATAGTGAATTTCAAGGTTAGTCATTCTTTGCATATATACGTGTAAACATTGAAATGAACCTTTCTATGCTTTAATAAAAGCTTGAATTTTGATACTCAATCCGAAAGGCTGCCAAATTTGTATTCCCAGATTGTATAGCATGAAAAGGGAATGGTAGTATATTTTTTGAATGGTAGTACATCATATCCTTAAGTTCTGAAGGTGATTTAACCTGAATGGAAATTTATTTTGATATTGAGCTTTGTGTAAAAGTTTTTAGTTCATTGTAGAAGTGACAACACTCTATATTATCATATTTTCTCTTGATTGATATATGAATTTGAGGTCAATGCTCCACTAGGATAACTACAAATAGTCTGAGTGAAAAACACAATCACTGTATAGTGACAGCATACTTTCCCTCAGTAATCCAACAAACCATAGTCGCAGACCGTAAGACTGTAGCTTGAGACTAGGAGCACCACTGAGTTGCATATTTGTGTGATCATTCATGTGTAGATATGTATAACAACGTAAAATTGAATGTTGAGGTGAATCTGAATGAGTTTGTGAGACAGCAATGCCCTAACCACCACACAGAGGTCAATGTAAGTGCAAGAGGAAGCAGAGGTTTTATTTAAGCTTTGGCGACTGGCTCTTACACGATCTAGTTTTACTTTCGAACCTCCAATTAAGCCATCTGAAAGAAACTATGCTTTAACTACCCGAGTATACCTAGCATGTTCTTGTTACATCGTCATTGCCCTAGGTACTGCGGTATAACTATGATTATCCACGAAAATGAATGAGACCAGGATACTCTGGAGAAAGAAAGACCTTATCCACAGCATGGCAACTGATTTCAAAAAGGCTTTAGTTTCAACAGTGCATTTTGAATGTTTGACCGTGCGGTGCACGTTAAAAAGACTTGTCGAGTAGCTGGTGATTGTGTATTGCCACTTAAAAGGAGCACGCTGGCAAGTCTGTGTAATGCATAGTTGGGAACTTGAGCAAGAGAATAGCTAGAAAAATAGGGAAACAAGAATGACTGAATAAGAAACTACAGAGAATCTAGACATAAGCTTAAGGTTGTATCAATCTGACTAGGAGTTTGAAGAGCTAGAAAGTAAATAATTTTTTATTATGTAACATGGATTGAGACCTTTATGGTTTTTTCTTTTAAGTAGCTTGTCATAGTTCACATCTAGAAAGCTCTGCTCTACAATTATAGCTTATAAAAAATTTTTGAAATCAGTCCATAAACTGTTGATTGATTTGTTTGTGGAAGAATGACCAGAAACATTTAGCTCATCCTAGACATTAAAGCAGATTGTTGTTTAATTCTTGTCAAAATATCTAGAGTTTAGATAGACACGTCATTGTTGTACCCTTTCTCTGAGTAATGTTTATCATTTGCATCACACCTAAACTTGATTCCTCTGCAGTCTATTGGGTACCGGTCATGTTGTTTATCTGAATGAGGGTCATCCAGCAGCAGTAATGCTGTTTCTGGTGGCTGTGATGTTACCTCTGCTGGCATGGTAGTATAGTGACAATTAAACTCGATGGGTCCTTTTTTGCAAATGCGAAAGACAAAAGATATATGTGGAAATTGTTCACTGATTTGTGATGTTTTGTCATCACCAGCGTATAGTGAAACAAACAAAATCGAAATTCATGTAGGCATATTGCGTGTGTTATGCCAATTGCTTCCTGAACTCATATCACATGGAGATTGTATCACCATAAGATAAAGCTTAAAGAGAAAGAAATGAATGAAGAGCAACTACAGACAAAGATGATAATAAAGAGCTACTTAATTCATCAAACACAACTTTAGGACTTTACTCTTTAGAGCATTTCGAATGGGAGGTGGATTCCACAAGGTGGAGTAGGAAATCCACCTTCACAATAGGGAGGTGGATTCTATCACTTCTATCTGGTGCCCACCTTCTAAAATGAACCACACGGCACTCATAGTGCCTGGCAAAATACACACGGCTGTCGTGCCATTGTCTCAGACACTCGGCATTCGAAGTGTCTTGCCATGTTTTTCAGCCATACGGAATTGCCATTATCGTGCGTCTGCTTGAAACCAAACGGGCATTAGTACTGTTGTGTGTCATTGATGAACCAGTAATGGCTATATGTTCTAAAATCTATATAAACCTTTTTTTTTTTCATCTTCTTCAACTAAAATCTTCTTCTTCGATTTCAATTTTCTGTTGATCTATGGCTTCCCAAGCATCTCAACAACCAAGTCAATTACAAGGAAGAGTACTATAAATACTTTGGACAATGGGCGAAGATCAAGTTTTGTGTGAAGCTTGGTGTATGGTTTCCGAAGATTCGATTATCGGTACTAATCAAAGTGGCAAGGGCATGTGGAAGCGTATTACAAGAAATTTTCAAGAAAGAACTCCCCCGTAATCAAAACGGTCAAACTCTCGACGCTCTACAGGGTAGATGGAAGCTCATCCACAAGTTCGTGAGCAAGTTTAACAGAATAATGTTTACGATTGAAAATGAACTGCCAAGTGGAAGCACTCGTGATACGAGGGTATGTTACCTCATGTTTAATATTAATTTTCAATTTTTTCTTTTATCTTTGAATTTTATTTACTTTTTTTAATTTCGATTTATATTTTTTTTAGATTCAAATGGCTAGGTAGACATATTAGTGGGAAATGAAAAATGCATTCGCATATGATCATTGTTAGAATATCGTATGCGAATGCCCAAAGTGGGATCGTGATTGGAAATAAAAATGGCAAAGTCTAGAAGACCGAGGGATGATCTTTTCCCAACACAAGCAAGCCAAGACTCCCCTGATGATGTTGCTAGCAACGAACCAGAGCGACCAGAGGGTTTAAAGAAATCAAAGGAAATAAAGAGTAAAAGTTCTGAATATGTTCAAGTGATACAAGACTACTTCCAAAAGTTTGAAGGAAGATTTGATCTAAAGGATAGTTCTAATAATGATCAATTGGAGCTTAGGCATCAAGAGCTCGAAACATTTCGTGAAAAAACTGAGGCACTCAAGGAAAAAAACCGCATTAGATTGTTCGAAACAGAGTCCAAGATAATTGCTACGGATCTCGATGGACTAATCGGAGTTGCACGAGAGGTGATGAGGAGGAACCAAGAAGAAATTACGGCAAAATGGGCTAGAGAACTAGGGGAAGTTCTAGTGGAGTGTAACTTTGGGCTTTAACTTATTGTATTTGGGCTTTATGTTGTTGTATTTGTTCTAATTTTTATTTATCTTTTGTTTAAGTATTATCTTTGTTGAAAATTGATCAAAGCTATTGAAATGAAAATACATAAAGTTAATATATAAATACTCTAAGCAACAAATACACTAGAAATAACACATAGACAGGAAACAATACATAATAACTCCAAACGACACAAACACTAGACTAGAATCAAACACATAAATACTGAAAACATACAGAATAACACCAAACAACACAAACACTAGAATAGCTTGAAGATCTTATGGATTTTCAACTTCATCATCTTCATCAGTACTTGGATCATGGATCAACTCTATTGGTTGGGAACCATCCCAATCCCATACGTGTTGCACCAGATCAGCTTGCAACTGCACATTCCCATATACGTTCCTAATTGTAGCTCGGTTGGTGACTAAGTTGATAAGATAATCATGTCCTGAACGTTGTACTCTTTCTGGTTCTCTAATATCTTGTTCAGGTCTCCAATTCTCTACCACACTTTTACGTTCATCCTCTACAATCATGTTATGCAAAATGATGCAACATTTCATGATACGCCCAAGTTTAACGATTGAATGAGAACGAGCAGATTGTTTAACAATATGCCATCTTGCCTGCAAGACTCCAAATGATCTTCCTACATCTTTTCTTATCGACTCCTACCTTGCTTTGAAAGTGAGGATCCTTTACTGTGGAGGGTTTCCTTGGAGCTTAAATCAAAGTTGTCTACTTAGGGTTGTAAATGTTATATCTTGTGAATTATGACAAACAAGGAAAAAACGGACATTTCACATGTACTATGTTTTTATGAGTCCTTGTATTAGGTCTAGGTCTTGGTGTAAAAGGGTCCGGAAGGCCTCGGAGCTGAAGACATCAAGAATGGACGTGATCGGCGTCAACCGAGCTCAACCGAGAGTCAAGCAGGTGAAGCAGGCAGCAGACAAGCCTAGAGCAGACTCTAGCTTTAAACAGGAATGAAGTCTAAGCCTAGAGTCGACTCTACCTTTGATGGGTCAGCAGACAAGCCTAGAGCAAACTCTAGCTTTAAACAGGAATGAAGTCAATAACCCAAGGACTAGAGCTAGTTAGTTGGGATTGAATCTTTACTACATTCTTAGATCGTCCATACATCTTTACATTTCCTTATATTGTTATCTTGCTTGTTAGTTGGTTGTGACTTGATAGATTTGCTTAGTGTAATCTTTTATTCCTCACTTAGTTTTCTAAGCATATCTGTTAGTGTTAGTTTACTCTGAGTAAGTGACAGTTTGCCTTTGTGTTGTCACTTGGGGGTGTCTTTACCGGATAGTTTTTAAATAGTCTATTCACCCCCCCTCTAGTATATTGGACACCATTGTGTAAGGAATATCAAGGGTAGATACCATCATATAGATAATACCCTAAATAGTAATCATTGTTGTTTACCTGAAAGTGACACTGAGGAGCATTTTCGCGAACAATACTGTCGAATAGATCTGAACGTTAAAGAACGTTGATGTCGTTGTTGCTTCTAGGCATTCCGAAGAACATGTGCCAAATCCAAAGATCTTTGTCTGCTACAACATCAAGGATGACAATTGGTTCCTGAAAATAGTCTGAGTGTTGGACTGCCCATCCAGTGGGAGAATTCTTCCAAACCTAGTGCATCCAATCAAGAGATCCAAGCATACTTGGGAAACCTCTTGCTGCATTAGAAAGTTTATATCTGCTTGGGTTGGTCTCCTCTAATATTCACCTTCAAACACAACAATTACAATGATGGTGAAACGATATAAGCAATCCATTCCAGTAGAATCTCCTAGTTGGTGGTATTCATCAGAAGCATCAGAAGATCATCCTGATGCTAACTGGTGAATAGCAGCCATAGTCTTTAGTAAACCGGAAACACCATACCTTCCGATGCCATCTTTCTTATCAGTAAAGTAGTCATCATACTCTGCAACCCCTTGAAAAAAAGCCAAAACAGCTCCCTTTGCATTCTGTAACGATATCAAAATTTGTGTGGCTTGAACTTTGGATTTTCAACAAAATAGTCTCTTATTATCAGTTCTTTCGTTGGTACTCGAGCTTTCCATGTATAATCCCGACCCATGACAGAAAGACCTCTTGGAACCGCTTCCTCGAATGCACTGTAAATCATTGGGACTATTAACGTCTTCGTCGTTGTTTCTCGTCTCCAACCTGATTTCTTTCAGCTCTTTCTTCTTTACTAGTATCAAAAGAAGATGACGAAGAAGATGAACCTGCCCAAAGAATGACATTGTTGTTTAGAATGTAAAATATGGAGAAAAAGTTGATTGGAAATGTTATGTTGTTCTATATATTCATTTAAGTTCATAAGATAAGTTGATAAGAAAAGTTGATAGAAAATATAGCTAGCCAATAGAAATGGATCATGGTGATGACTAGATATCTTAGATGATAAGATTAACTATCCAATGCAATAATGGTAGTCATAACGAATCCAATGTAATAAAAAGCCCAATAATGGTAGCCATGATTTTTATCCATGATTTTGATAAGAAGCCCATTAACATATAAAAAACCCATTACCATCTATTTGGTTCCAATCTGGTGACAGACGTGACAGTCTTTCTCATTTTAACATGATTGTCAAGGTCTGTCAGACGTGACAATATTTCTCATTTTATTTAACGAGAACTAAGTGTAAAACATTTAGTCCCACCCTTGCTTGTGTAGTATGCACAAAAGAGTTAATATATGACCTTAAAGGGTGTGGCCCTTTTGGTTATAATGTTTTTGTGTGAAAGCGCAAAAACTAAACAAACCAACAAATGTGTGTGCGTGCGCCACCGTCGTCATCTGTTCCGACCAACCGGCTCGGTTCGAGTTTGGGCTTGTGTGGTTGTCCATAAAATTACTTATCTTTTTGGTCCATGTTTTATTTTATTAATTTATAAATGGTTTTGCTGGATCAAATTTACTCCCATTAAACAAATGTGTGTTCGAAACGAAAAAGTTTTTCCTAAAGGCAAAACTCTTTTCAATTGTCTACAAAGAGATGTGTATGTTGAGAAAAGATGTTCTCCAACAGTTGTGTCTGCTGTGAACAGTTGCCACTTAGCCTATAAAATAAGTTTAAATCTGGCCAGTATGGACATAATTCAACCATGACTAAGTCTTCTTCTCTTCTCTAATTCGAATTGTTCTTCTTATTCGTTCGATGTTACTCTGGTATTATAGTGCAGTCTACCAGAGTGAATAACTATTGTATTTTGGGAGTCCAATCGTCCAAAGACTAATTGCACATTTGCACCATAGCAGGAATGTAATATTGTCTTAAAGATATTGCTTCATCAAGCCCCAGTTCAATTCGATAATCCAATTTTGTTCCAGAAAAGTGCAATAAGAGTTTACTGTTATGTTTTTGTTGAATTTATTGAGTATAAATTATGCTCTGTTTATTTGTGTTATTATAATTTTTGTTTCTGTTATTCTATATTGTATTGAATTCCTTAGTTTATACATTGTAATACCAACATATTTTGTATTGCCTTGCAAGGTGGAATATTATGTATGAGAATTTATCATTTATGGCAAAGACTCCACCATTATGAGTCCAGTTTTTTTAAGGCTTTGTGAGCGCCCTGTAAATATAGTTCAGACAAGAGATAACTACTTACAAAGAAAAGTTCAATAGTCATATTAATTCATTTAATTGGTTCAAAGATCATATATTTTGTATTGCCTTGCAATTTGGAATTTGTTGTAAGAGATTCCATCCTTTAGGGGGAATTAGAGATACCTTCCAAAATAGTTTGTACTCTTTGAGATACCCCCCAGATTTAATTTTCATTAGAGATACCCCCCATTTTTACATTTGAAGTCGGTCAATCAAGCTGTTAACCACTATAATTTTTGTATTGACCAAAATACCCCTTTTTAATTTAAGTGTCTTCCAACCCAGTCAACATATCATCTAACCCTAGATCTAATTAGATCTAATCCTAGGGCTAGAAAGCACCTTCTTCTCTAACCCTTCTTCTTCCTTCTTCTTTAACCCTTCTTCTTCATCTTGTAATTTGAAAATTGAAACCTAGTTTTTAAAACCCCCAATTGAATTAAAGTGAAATTCTTCTTATATTGTATAAATAAAAGATCACACATATCCCGTTGCGTACAACAACTAGTAATGAATAATCTCATCAGTCATCACTTCATCAGCTTTTTTTTTTCTTGGAAATTGGAAGAATGGGAATGTACCATGGGCCATGGAGATTTTTGTTGGACTTTCCAACAAATTCGATCAGTAGTGCTTAGAAGAGCTGTCCTGAAATAGGACTATTGAAGTTGTTCATTGCCTGCAGAAGACAGTGTAGATCTACGTCAATTACCCACCCTGAGACCAATCATATCGACAGCTGCAGCTAGCTTCGTTAAATCGATCAACTATAATAATAATCTGTGATTTAGCTCAGTTGGTCGATTAACAGGGTTTCGAGAGAGAGAGACACAGATCTGTGAGAGAGAAAGAGAATAGATTTATTAGAAAGAGAGAGAGGTGTGTCAGATTTATTAGAGAGAGAGAGCACCACCACCGTCAAATATTACTAACACCACCAGCCTCTACTAGTTCTTCTTCTTCATGTACAATACTGCTTCTATTTCTCTTCAAAGACCACCACCATCATCTTCAAATTTTATGAATTTGGATAATTGTTTTACAACCAACTACTCCAACTCCAACTGTTGTTTCTCACAATTTAACCAAGGTTA
>JABWDY010026668.1:525-11757 GCA_013358455.1 Thalictrum thalictroides | reverse complement strand
GACATCCCTACTTGTAAGTACCAAATTAAGTATTGCCGGGTGTCAATGACATGATAATGGTTTAAGAAGGATTATACAACATGCATGCGTATGGTATAATCGGTATAACGTTTGATCTAGTGGGATCACGGTTTATAATATGGTAAGGTACATGCAGGAGTATTAAAAGTCATCATGTAGACTGTTATGATTGTCACGTGGGTGGTTATAACTACCATGTGAACGATTACAATGATATAGTATGAAAGGCTCAGAATAGGCCACGAAAAAATGATCATAACCGTAGATCAGGTAAAGATGATCTAACGGTTTAAATTAAGCGGTCAACTAATGACTATAAAAGGAGATCACAGTTCAGGTAGAGAGGTGTGATTGATTCCAACTAGAACTTTACATTTAGTTTTCCTCTTCAAAAACTAACTTTACCATCGGAGGGTTTCCCCACTTGAGAAATCTGGTGGTTTGTAGGTAATCTGAAGGAAATTGAGAAGTTGAAGATGAAGGTTCATTAAAGACAGTTCCACCATTGAAGTTTATGTTAGGAGATTTTAGGATAACATAACTAGTCAGTAGTCACTAGTGTATTAACTATTAACTCAACTCACAATATTCTCTTCATAGAGCCTTTTTTCTTTTTTAAAATAAATTTTATTGATAAACTCAAATAAAATTACACAAATATGGAGGACAAGCGCGCTACAAATTGCGCTGCAAGTTCTTTTTGGATAGCAAAGTTAATCCTTCTAAAAACATATACATTAGAACCCGCTGTTATAACATTACTATCCATCATTTTCTGCACCCTCCTGAGGAGCTCAACTGCTTCTTAGTCTAACGATCCAAATGTGTTTAATGCAAAAGGAATGAAATCATACTGGTCAGCCCTACAAGTTTCATCATGTTTTTCCACTTTCGCTGATGCTGCATTAGTAGCTGCTAACCCTACCTAAAAAATCCCAGTACCTAAGCCAACCATCGGAGAAGCTCATGTAATATCAACACATGCATGATTGCCTTCAGACCAGTTGTAGACTAGAACATCAGCAGGACGTAATGCCGATCTTCCTTCAGTAGGATATGTAAGGAAGTTAACAGGAGGTTTTTTCTTTACCTGCACTCCTGCCCGCCAGAATACATCATTTAAGATATCTCTAACATGATCATGCTTGTATTTGAAGCCAGGGTAATGTTTGCAGTGAGCAACATGGTCACCGAAAGCATCAAGTCTGCTTTTCTTACACACCGGGCAAAGCTCACCATCCCTGATCATCATCCGATATCGAATAATAGCACGATATTCGACATGGGTCATCCTTTGTCCCATCCCTATTTCTTTTATTTTATGGAAAATAATCAAACTAATATATACAGTAGAACCTCTTTAATTTGATACTCTGGTTAGTTAATAATCTCTCTTAAGATAATAAAATTCTTCGTCCCGCCTTAAGACCTATATGCTAACTTAATAATTTCAACAAATTTATAATATAATATATTTCAAATATTACTTTGTAATAACACTCTATAGGTTATGAGTATTATATAAATTAATAATTGTTTGAAAACAACATAATAAATTGAAACATATAGGTTAGTTAATGTTTTGTATTTTAATCACATTGTATGCACCCGGTAACTTTAATAGCTAGCCATGGCATGGGCTTCAAGATTGCAGCTCACTCATTTAATGAATAATGAGATTTTGGACTGCAACCCATTTGTTAAATGAGAAATTATTTTAAGTTGTGGTCTACTTATAAATCTATGCAATTACAAATTTAACCCTATTAACTTAAAAATTAATCAAAATTTTCTTCAATTAAACTATCAATTACGAGAAAGAATATTTTCTTAAGGAATGTTATACTTTAATAATATAGAGTATAGATGATTTACTTGATACTCTTCATTTTTCACTAAAATTCAATGAATTAGTTGATGAATATTTGGACTTTGAAATGGTCAATTGAACTGATCAATAAACTTTGTTGTATCTTGATCAGTAGATATTATAATATAATTATTTAGTTTTAAACCCAACAATAAAAAATATCTCTATGTAGTGAGTCACTTTGCAAGACTACTGGGCCAATCCATGTCGATACTAGTGCTTATTAGTCAATTTACCCATGTAACCATGTTTGATTATTTTAAATGAAAAACATGAATCCAAATGGGCTAGTGTGGCAGATAGAAGGGACTACGCCACTCGCGAGTCGACAAATAAAAAAATGTTGATGAGAACCACAGACGTCATACGAGCTAGTATCTCTCGTTCTCTCACAGGAATTTTATCAAACACTTTACCTTCTTCTCTGCGTTTCTCTCATTCTTCAACCAAGCACAAAACTGATGAAGTTTATGACAACAATTTCATTTACAACAAAGATCCTGAAAAGCCACCAAAGCTATTTGTTGTTCAACCACGTTTTCGTTCTGATACTACTTTGAAAGCCAAGCTTTCTGAAGCTTTAAACCTTGCGAATTCATTAGAAGAGCAAAGAGATGGATTCTTTATTTGTGATATGTCTGATAAAAAGTTGCCACCTCATGTTATTGTTCAAAACCCACTTCAAAGATCAGTTAAAGGTCATTCAGGTAACCTTTTACATTTTGAAATTGTGTTTTCATTTAGACTTGCAAGTTTGTAACTTAAACTACCCTTTAATGCCCACATTAAGAGCTTTCTATTGATCCACTTGAGTATTACAGATGGATTGGTAGTATTCAATGAAGTTTAGGCTCGCAATTTGTGACTTTCTACTTCTATATACCAACATTAAATGCCATTCCCCTTCAGTCTCTCAGTTAGTTATAGTTTTTGTTCATGGTCTGTTAGTGAAAAATTTGAGTATATAGGTAGCAACTTATTTATAATTTCAGCTTGTTTTCTACTGAACAAGAACATTGATCTACTTTCCTAGTGAGCGAAATTAGAGCTGAATTGGTAGCATTTGACTAGAACATGAATAAGAGATACAACTTAATTCCTGTTTATCGACGCTGTGGTTTAACCGTTAGATCACATTGTGGGTTTGGAGCTTGTTACGTTCATCTGTTTATCGCTACATTGAACACCCCTTCTATCGCATTACATTGTGCTCAATGATTCGGAGTAGCATCCTTCTTTCGGGTTGTTTTTAAATAAAATAAAATAAAATTTGGCAATAAACAGAGGAGGGGTGTGGAAATATGTGTTCTAACTTGGGATTGTTTTGAAAGTTACAAATATTTTGACCTTGACATTCATGGTGGATAATGTCAATGCAATATTTTGTTTTTGTGGTAGACACGTTCTTTGGACCTGGAACTGTGGAAACAATTAAGTGCCATCTTAGTGCGGAGGATTCAAAGGTAAGAAAACAATACATGAAACTATATTACTATGCCTTTTGTTGTAGACATTATTTGTAGTCATTCACAGTGGCGGAGTTAGGTAGAGCCAGTCCAGTGGGGGCACGGGACTCCACTGAACTTTTGTGCAAAATTTAGTAAGTAGTTATACTATACCATTACGAAGCTTAATCTGTGCCATTCTAGTTAAATAAACCCAGTTTATAAAGCAATTAGGATTTAGGCCAAGTAATATTTTTGATTTACAGGAGTTTAATATCTGTTCCTATACGTACAAAAACAAAATTTCTCTTCCAATGATCGGTTAATACCCCCCTTTAACATGTTTCTTCTCTCTCCCTCTAATCTCCAATTTTTCTAGTTCTTTTACAACTTTCATCTATTTTGAAGAAAATAATTTCTGGTTTCTATCATCAGTCATTCATCCAATAATTTTAAAGTTGCTTCCAGTTATTCATTTAGTCTATTCATTTAGTACAAACTACAAACTCAAGTTAAAATTAGCTAAACTAAAATTTTCAAAAATGTAATAACTTTGCCAAGGAAACCTTAAATTTTGTAGTTACCATTTTGTGTGGGACTAAAAATTGGAGTTTATTCTTGTGCCCCCACTAAGAAAAATTCCCGGATCCGCCACTGGTCATTCACTTGGATAATTTAACTATAAACATATAGCTTTAGCAGGATGAACTGGATGCTGTTTTCGTTAATTCGATTCTTTCTGGAGTTCAGCAACGTAATTTAGAGGCAAGTTGCATTTGTTATCTTCTATCCCCCTCCCCCATTATTCTTACTTTATTAGCTGGATATGATGGTATTCATTTTGTTATTTTACAACTTCAAGTATAGCGTTTATGGGGAAAACCTGTGCTGGACCGTGTAGGACTTATAATTGAGATATTCAATGCTCATGCTCTAACGAAAGAAGCAAAACTACAGGTGCTTTTAGTTGTTTTCTTGTGAAAATTTTGCAGTTTTCAATTTTATTCTTCCCTATAATTTTTTCACCTTTTTGTAAATCATATTTCTTTGATTGTATTTAGTCAGAATTAGCAGCGTTGATGTACAAGAAAACTAGACTTGTCCGTGTGCGTGGCCCTGGTGGAAAGCTTTCTTTTGGAGCTTCTGGGGAAGCTGAAGTCGTTAGTGCTAGAGGGTGAGTTTCAAAACCAGTCATGAAGTTCTAGCTACCACTAGTGCTGAAAGTGGTGGAGACCAGGAGTATACTTAGTAGAGATATAAAATATTTAGTAACTTGGACTTGATTATCATAACTACTGAGTACAATAATGTCAATGCAGAAAAACTAACTATGAACCTTACGTTTTGCCCCATTATTAACATAAATATCCTCAATGAAATTTTTTCAAAGGGATGCACGTCACCCATATATTTCTTTCTCTTATTTTGTGTTATCTTACTCTTGCATGCTGTACCACCTGGACCTTGTTTTTTAGGTAAAAATAGGTTCAGGACCCTAGCTGTCTTCCATAGCTTGACTGGTTCTTGAACTTGAATATCATCATCAATGTCATTGAAGCTTTATCAGATGTCTGAAACTATGTCAAATCTATGTATTCAATTTTGTAGCTCGACTCTCTTCCCTATTTCATGCGATTTACTGCCCAACAGAATGGCAGTAAAGTATACATTTTAATTGAGTTCACCCACCTAATTACCCTTTTTTTTTATTGTAGAATAAGTTTCTTGCATAAATGAGGAGGCCATGTTTAACTTACTAGATTATCCATCACCAGTATTTAGTCACTTCATCTAGTCTTCCAGATATTATGTTGTATCTGATTGTATGATATGTTGTTAACATGCTTTTTAGGTTGTCTCAAATTTGAGTTGATTTCTTTTTCTGAGGATCGATTTCTCTTCTGCTCTAGATTGCTGAATTTGTCGAGCTCATAACTTATTCTTGCACTGTTTAATTTGAGCTCGCTTTACATTTGTTAGGTTAAGTTGTTCTATGGAATAAGTTAGTGGCAATGTACGCTTCAAATTTTTTTTACCATTTATCACTATTTTGTAAACAGCTCCTGAGATTATTATCATTGCAGGAGAGGAAGTGGGGGCCGTGGTTTTATCAGTGGTGCTGGAGAAACTGAACTCCAGCTCCAGCGACGAAGGTAAGCAACATATTTTCATTTGGGCAATTTAACGATGTTACTATACACCCTTTACTTGCGTTTTGTATATGGTGCCTCTTCAAAGTATGAGTAGAGGATTGTAAATTCCCAACTCTGAAAATTCAGAATGCTACATACAAAGACAAAGCTCAGTAAGTGTCTCTTGCTTCTCTCAATCCAAATATCCTACACAATTCAGATGGAATAAGGAAACATAGTCTGCTGTGCCAGTAAGTGGCTAGCAGATCTTTCACCAAACCTGGACAAATCCAGTCCTCTCCTGATGGACGTGGATATTACATCAAACTCATTAAAAAAACATGACAATGGACTAGAGTGTGATTTTTTTTTTCTCCCCAACCATAGTGATATAGCCACATAAGACTAGATGAACTTTATCCTTTTGGCAAGCAGAGCTGGATAGACCCTAAGCTCTGGAAGAAAATTTTGGCTCTGCCACTGGTTATACTACTTGATCAGTCTGATTTTTCCATTGTGGTGACTTTTCATGAATCAAGTTGTATTAGAATGACTATTATGTTCATCTTAGCTACACTGTATGAGCAAATTCTGAAAATATATTGTTGGCTGTGAAACATAAAAGACTGTAGCTCGTTATATCATTATGAGAGTAAAGGATTGAAGTAATGCATAGAGTATAGTCGAATTCTCTATTTCTGTTCTCTGAATTCACTGTATGAAAAATGTATCATAAAAAATTGCCAGCATTTTAGGTATGAGTATCACCTGAAATGTTATCCGCTCGTAACTGTATCAATCTTTAGTTTCTTTCTTTCTGCTTGGATCGGGTGTTTTGGCGCTCAAGTATTTCGAAGGGAACATGGCAAGGCAAGCTCCTTGCTTTAAAGTAAAGTTCTCACTCCTTATAAGGGTGTATTGCTCGCTAAAGGATTGAAGTAATGCATAGAGTATAGTCCAATTCTCTACTTCTGTCCTCTGAATTCACTGTATGAGAAATGTATCATAAAAAATTACCAACATTTTAGGAATGAATATCACCTCAAATGTTATCCACTCGTAACTGTATCAATCCGTAGTTTCTTTCTTTCTGCTTGGATGGGGTGTTTTGGCGCTCAAGTATTTCAAAGGGAACATGGCAAGGCAAGCTGCTTGCTTGAAAGTGAAATTCTCGGCTTCTCGCTCCTTGTTGCTCGCTATTTTTTTGCTATTTTCTGGTGGATGAAGCTCTCTGTCAATCTAATAAGCTTTAGATTTATCTTAGTACACACCATACTATGAAAAGAGAAAGAATAAAAGGATCATCTTGGTCGGCAGTTTCCTTTTTGAGCATGAGATACTTGTTTTGAATCCAGATGTGCCATTTTGGAATTGATAACAATGATTTATTTTTTTATTGAACTTTTGCCTAGAGAAACAGAAATGTGGGTTCGAATGACCAATTCTAGTGATTACTTTGGAATTAAGTGAAGATTTCATTGGGAGGGTGTTTTTTTCTTCTTCTTTTTTTGTTTTGTTTTTGGAGAGGTATTGGGAAGTGTTGCTAATGCGGAGAGTTAACATATGGGGAATAAGTACTTATTTGCCAATAATTATAGATTATTAATTATCTGGTGCGATCCTTTGATATAACCTTATGTTTAGGGCATAACTGCATAAGTAATACCACTTTCTGCATATGATAATTGTAGTGTATCTACCTAAAAGGATCACATCAGTGGATGAAAGTAAACATTTTTAGTGTGCTCTCGTATATGTAAGCTTGAAATTCTTCACTTGAATGCATGGTAACTTCATGAAATACAACCTTTTGATGTCAGGATACTAGAACGGAGAAGTCACTTACTATCTGAAATTGAAGAGGTTCGTCGGACTCGGGCTCTGCAACGTGCTTCCCGCCGGAGGCGTGGTGGCTCAGAAGGCCAAGGTCTACCTACTGTTGCCATTGTTGGTTACACAAATGCTGTATGTGGTTCTAATATCTAAATATTTTGCAACTAGTTCATGGTTGATTGTATTTAGCAAGCATGCACAAAAGCTTCTTCCATAGTTTAATTAAAGTTGACAGTTCTACACATCTACATTAACGTATGTCGTTCTTTAACAGGGAAAATCAACTTTAGTTAGTGCACTTTCAGAGACTGATCTTTACAGTGATGATCGGTTAGTTATCCATACATGCTGTTTCTAGTTTTCAATTATTAGTTTTAACATTGCTGATGTTTGCATCTCTGGTCATACGTATGATTTTGCAGATTATTTGCCACAGTGGATACTCGAACAAGAAGTGTTATTCTTCCATCAGGGTAATCAGTACAGAAGTTCCAGTGTACTTACTTAATTCATATGAAAACTGTATTAAGCAGAGCTTCTTTGGAGCATGCTTTTTAATGATTATTGAGACAATTTGTTTAATGAACTGTTTGGTGTGACTACTGTACAGAAGGAAAGTGCTTCTTAGTGACACAGTGGGTTTCATCTCAGACTTGCCTGTGCAGGTACATGAGGCTTGATTATCCATGGAACTATATATGGAATTATGTAGCTTAATTTAAAAGATTTCCTCTTTGTCCTTTATGCACTTGTTCTTTCAAACAATTGTCTAAGTATTTAAGGGACTGACAGTTCTTTTTTTGTTTTTATTTTTATTTTTTTTCCCTGTAGTTAGTGGAAGCATTTCATGCGACACTAGAAGAAGTGGCAGAAGCTGATCTTCTTGTGGTAAGAGTAGTTTATTTACCTTTCTTCTTCTAAAGTCACATGTAAACATTTATGTTAGACGTAGAACTTTTGATACATCTGGGACTTAATTTTTCCCATGCAGTCATTTTAAAAATTAAAACCAAATATGTAGAAATAAAACAGAGGGTTGGGTTGGGGGTGGGTGTTGGGTGTGTGTGTGTGTTAACATACAAACAACAAAATCTAAGCTCTAGAACTTCAGAATATACAAGCTGTCCACCACAAATTTACTCCCCTTGTAGAATGTAGATACAGGTGAGAGTGCAATTCTGAAAATGGGGTAACAGCTTATTAGGTTCTTCACATCCTTCAGAACTCCTTTACCTTCTGTGGTTGTTCCTTGCACTTTTACCAAATTTTTTTGAAAAATCCCCTCCTCGAAGTCACCAACCCACATTTTGTTGTGAATACATCTTTCATCTCTGTCCACTGATTTTATTTAGTCCAATGGACAATTCTCAAATTCTCAAATTCTCTAACATAGTGGAAGTGAGAATTTTCAACCTGAGTTGAAGGGTGAGATAATGTGGAGAAGATACTCTGAAATTCCGAATTAAAATTGATTATAGACTTATATTATCAGAATAAACTCTCTTTATTCGTTTTCTAAACCTGGAAACAAGAAACCTAATTGAGGAAAATTTTGAAATAGGCAACTCTTATAATCCTAAATTAAATCAAATAAGGATTCCAAAGTTAAAAGCTGAAAGTAAAGGATATACGAATAAATAAGTAGAAATTGGACTGCTGTAGAAGTTCTATGTGCTATGCTTGCCAACATCGTATATCTGACGCGACATCAGATTTCTGACCCTGCTTCTGTTTAGACCTGTTTTCTGCACTGTTATGAACTGCTCAACCCTTGACGATCCAGTTTGACCAAGATATGTAGTGCTAATGATCCTACATCAAGCAATCTGAGTACTAAGATGGACATTCGAGCAAACATTTTAAAAAGGTGCATTAACTTTGTATTGATTGTGCATAGCGGGACATAAGAATACAATGAAAACACCTTTTAAGCTTGTTACAAGTAAAACACATATACCAGTTATAGTGAAAAAACCACAACACGTAAAAACAAAGTGAGGTGGGTTTTCATTAACTATCATATTTCTAGTTAGGTTGCGTAAATTTCCTCATCCTCTTATTTTATAGCCTCACACTGCCCTGCATTGTCTTCTCATCGTCTCAAACAAAGAGATCATGAACGAGATTCTAAATTTTATTATAATCTTGCTGTTAATTTCTTTTTACAATTAAAAGGTTATTATTCAAAAAGAATGAACAAATCTTATCTTTCTTCACTCAAACAGGAAACAAACATATTTACTTTGAACTCACTGCAGTACAACCAAATATGGAAACTCATTGCAGTACAACCACATAATGGAAACTCATTCTATATTGAATAAAGTCTAAGTATTAACTGGAATGATGTTTGTTGTACATTGTCTTCGTGCTTCAGCTTTATGAAAATAATTCACATCAGAAATACATCTAAATGCTTTATGCGGATCAATGCAGCATGTAATGGATTCAAGTGCAATCAATCTTGAAGATCAAAGGTCAAGTGTGCTAGAAGTACTACAGCAAATTGGGGTCTCTGAGGAGAAGCTTCAAAATATGATAGAAGTTTGGAATAAAGTACTGTTTATTGCTCCTTTAACAAATTTGTCAGTAGTTTGGTTTTGTGCATGGTTTTAACTGAACTGTCATACCTGCTCAGATTGATCTTCGAGATCAGCAAAATGGGGTTGATGACTTTGTGAATGGAGCTGAAGATGAGTGTGATTTCACCGAAACAGAAAATGGTACAGAATCAGATTCATTTCTAGAAGAGTCTATTGATGAGGATGATTCAGTGACTGGGCTGTTGCCAGAACAGAGTGCAGAGAACGCGGATGAAGGAGAAAACGATGCTTTGGAGGACGGGAAGGCTGTGAAAGACCAATGGGATGACTGGAATGTTGTGGATGATCTACAGGATGATTCCTTTAAAATATTGAAGACTGATGAAGACTCGCAAGGTGAATTCCGAGATAATCTTGTGGTCAATGCTGATTCGCAAAGATTGAAGACTGATGAAGACTCAGAAGGTGAAGTCCGAGATAATCTTGTGGTCAATGCTGATTCTCTTTCCCAAGATGTCCAACCAGTGGAAACTTCTGCTGTTATGGGGGTTGGTTTGCAAGAGTTACTGAATCTCATTGATGAGAAACTAAACAAACAAAACGTAGTGGAAAGAAGCTTTGATAGCTTCAACCGTAAATGGAGGCCTCCACGCAATGTTGAAGCTGATACAGCAGTTGCCAATTAACAGGTTCTAATATTTAGGTAAAACATTTTGATCTGTATACACGGTCGTATTTTAATCATGGCTTAAATCTATAGTAATTCTCTGTAATAGTTGTATATCATGAAACTTGAGTGGCAGATACACCAACAAATGTCTGTAAGAACTATAGACTGAAAGATGTATGCAACCATTACGATATCACTTGGACATTCTCCACTTAGCAGTTTTGATGAGTAAATGCATTTTCTGCAGTGTTCATCATTGCAAATTTTTATCCAGTTTCAGATTGAGTTGGGCTGATTGGTAAACTAAAATGATTTATTTAATTGCCTGCTAGATTGAACCAAGCCTGCAATGGAAATAAGCCATTACATGGTCATCCTGCTCAGTCTCTTACGTTTGAATCCTACCTTGTATGATGCTGATGTTGCAGTCCACGAAAGATGTGAGGGACAAAAGGGGAAAACACATCCAGTGTCAGGCTGCAGGGTAGTGGGAAGAGCAAGATTCCATTAAGTGCACATATGTTATGAGTTATGAAATCATATGAATCAAATCATTTTGTGCAGTATGGTGAGTTGGTGTAGACCTTGTGGGTACAAAATTGGGAAAGAAAGCCTAAAAGGTTGTCGGTGACAGAGATGTCTCTGCTTGAAAAGTTGATCGTCACAAAATGGTGCTCTCTTTATTGCAGTTTACACCTCACCCATGTCTTTTTTTTTT
>JABWDY010026610.1:34947-45232 GCA_013358455.1 Thalictrum thalictroides | reverse complement strand
TGGTTCTGTTTTTTTTAATAATACAGTTGCAACCATTGTCTTATTGTACTAATTAACCAGTGAGTAATGAAGCTCCGGAAATAATCTCAATCAGTTCAGTAATGATCAATGCTTGACAGGTTCTGTTAGAACATTTGCCACAAGGAGTGCTCAGCATTAGAAAATTACGCACAAAGTCGTACCATCAAATGAAACCTACATAGATTAAATTGTGTGTGTGTGGGAGTCCTGTGAACTTCAGATGTGGGTTTGATTTGTGTGTATATGTTTGAGAGGGGACCTGTTATAAGTAAGTTTAAGGCGATCAAGCCTATCTCCTGCATTTCTGCTGGAACTGCCCATGGGAGACATCCTTGCCGCTTTGCTTAAAATGCCAAAGAAATCTTCATAATCCTAAAAACAAATACAAACAATTAAATTGCCCTTTTTAAAATAAATGTTTGAACAGAGGGAATGAAAAGGAGTCCATTTGAATACAGTACACGCTTCCATGAGGGTACTCTTGCAAATCAAATGGTCATTTCTCTATTAAGGGTCTCCTTTGCTATTGATCTAAACCTTTGAAGATATCACGAACACTGCGTAAAATAATTTTGTTGCTATATAGGAGAACTAAAATCTTGGCCAGGACTCTCATTTGGGTGTTTTTGTCTTCCGCTACTGTCCACTTGTACTCGTAAATGATCTCATTAGTTTGCCTTATTTATGTCGTATGAGACTGCATTCCGAACTACCAATAAGTCCACATGAGGTACGCACATAACAGTCACACAAGAGTGACAGGTAGCCTACAAAATAATCTGGTACTACCAAATAATTTTATGATGGCTAAAGAATTCGAAAGTGCATAAACAGATACTTGACTTGTTAATCCACAATATGGTTTGAAAATAGTAAATGATGTCAAAACTTAAATTAATGGTACCGCGTCATCGTTCCACTAGATGAAAACAAACAAAAAGGCAAAGAAGAAAATGTTGAAGATGATAGCACTCCATAAGATAACTTACACAAGAAAACTGGAACTCCGCTATATTTTGTGAATTTAAAAATCTCAACAATGAAACTTCTCCCAAATGTCTATGGTTAGCTGTGAGAATCCTGTTTATTCAGACCAATGTATTTGAGAGGAAGGATCGGGATCTATGATAGAGATACCGAAAATTTAAACCAGCTGCCAAACAGACACAGCTTTCGTTTTTTAACCAGGCTAAGGACCAGTAATGTAGTGCAACAAAAACTGTATAGATGGAAACATTATGGCAATATTTACCTTCATGTGATTAGCAACTTGAGATTGGAATGAATATAGCATTATGGTAAGTGTCCCTTTCAGCTCTCGACAATACACCATCTACTAGTTTACCAACAATGTCTCTACACAAGTTCAAACAACAAAACTACAGATCAAACTCAATTCATATGATGATGATGATAATGATGACGGTGATGAAACTGAAACTTACGATAAAAATTGCAAACGTTATAATTGAAATCCCCAAATCATCATCATATAAAACAACAAAACAGTCAAATATAATTCAGATTTAGTAAAAAGGCCATAATCAGTACATAACAACCATATAGGGATCATTTAATAAGCATAACAAATCTGTTCAAAACAAATACGAAAGAAATCGAATTGAAACCAGAAATCAAAATACAACCCTAATTAAAAAGAATTCAACATACCTTAAACTATTGAGAACTCCGATTGATTGACATTCGATTTCTCTATCGATCGAAGAAAACGACCAGAGAAGATTGATGAGGAAGAAGGAGAGATTCCGATGACTGATGAGGAAGAAGGAGTAGTTGAACTTTCGTCGAGTTGAGAATTCTTTTTATCCAACACGCTTATGGGAACAAAAAAGATGAAAACAGAAATAATTTGCCATGGCTCAATTAAGTTTACCCACAGTCCATATCAGACCCAAATTAGCCACTGCTATGGGCCATAGCCAAAAAATTCGGGGGCAGTGGCAAATATCCTGTTTTTTGGCAATGAATAAATTTACTGGTGTTTTTTTTTAATTCTTTCCTTGTTAATACAAGGATGTAAACAAAAGTCATATTTACATCTAAAATTAGAAAATACAGAAAAAAAGTATATAATCAACAAATGCCACAATAACCAATATGATCCATGGCTAGCTCTATATATTTCTATAATTCTATGTATAGGGTTTCCGGGTTGCAAAAGTTACCAGAGAAAAAATTAATCAAAAAATGGCTATAAGGTGAACAAATAGTATGAAGAGAGTGCAGGCAACAACACTGAAACGGGAAGATAAGACAATTGAAGGTTGTGGAGCCTCTGAATTAGGAGAACCATTTCTCGTATTTCTTGTGGCTTCTGGGGTGATAGCACGCGGTTCAGCAGCAGTAGCTGGAGGAACAACAGTGTTGTTTGGAGGTTTAAATGGCACTGTACTGGAGCCCTGGACATTATAACCTGTGAATAAAAGACATTCTTGTTGTTGTCAGTTATCACACCTAAAACTTATGTTTCTAAAATAAAAATTACAATCTGTTAAAGAGTTTCACTCACAGTTAGATTTCTCCCAACCCAACACCAAGTTCTCACGATCAAAGATTATATTGTAGCCGGTCATGAAGTTCTCTGTATAAAAAATTAGTCATGTGAGCAACCACACAAGTGATGCAGCAAAGTGTTGCAGGTGTTAAGTGTGAAAGACAACAACCAACTTAATAAACCACCGCTACAAAGTAACTAACATAATTTACAACTCAACAAAATAGGAGATCAACTTTCCCACATCTATAAAGGAGCATCATCCCAGACATTAAAAAAAGAAAAGAAAACATGATTCTCATGACGAGGTGCAAGTTAAAGTTTGATTATTAAAGCCACACAGATAGAGGATTACAATCAGAATGTTTTCTTGAATTAAAGCTGAACCACCAAGAGTGGGGACATCACAGATAAGCTCGAGTTATGGAGCCAGATCCATATGATTAAACAGTGTGTCTAATGCTTCAGATAAACAACCATCACAGACCATCTTGTTTGTTCTTGCGAGCCCATATGTACACATGAACACTATCAAACATTACTACCTCCATTTCATAAGCTGAGCACTTGTAAATCCTCATTTATGTCGCATTGTTTAAAAAAATGCCTAATGTGGCACGAAACTGGCCCATGATGATGGCCGTGGCACTTACACTGGAAATGATTAATGATAAGAATCATATAAACGCTAAGGGCTAATTAAGATGTTTAGTCCCACATTGGACATTGTCGGGCATTGCTAGTAATATATAAGTTCCTGGGCAACACCACTCATTGCCAATTGGTTTTGAGTTGGACCCCTAGGAATTCTATATGGTATCAGAGCGAGCATTTATTCTGGGCCAAAAACCCATGTGTGCTCCACATTACCTGCTTAATAACTCCACGTGTTAAGCTTAAAGTGCGAGAGGGCGTGTTGAGATGTTTAGTCCCACATTGGACATAGTCGGGCCTTGCTAGTAATATATAAGTTCTTCAACGGCACCACTCACGGCCAATTAGTTTTGAGTTGGACCCCCAAGACTTCTATATAGTATCAAAGCGAGCTTTTTATTCTAGGCCATTGGCCCATGTGTGCTCCATGTCACCTGTTTCATGAATCCACGTGTTAGGCTCAAAGTCATGCCATGAAAAATAGTGGGTTTACCAATAGTAGCTGACGTGGGAGTAACACCTCCAACTGATTTCTCTTCTCTGAAAACATGCATGACTAATCCATTTTCGAATTGAATGCCTGCTCAATTTTGGCATTAAAATCATGAGAGACTCTCCCAGACCAAGATCTGATGGGAACCTCGGAAAGGGCTGTCGTACGAGGCTTGCTACCACCAAACTTGCTAGATTCCCTTTTCGGGCGAAGTTAATAGCAAGTAGTATAATAGTGACCATCAACCTTGCAGTGTTCACAAAATGGTCGATTATTACGACCCCGATTACCCTTAGGTGTCGCATTAGTGCGATGACCTCCTGATTGTAATTGAGAGATTGAAATTGTAATTGAGAGCGAGAATTGGCAACAAATGCCATCTGACCAGCTAATGGTGGAGTATCAAAAACAATGGTGACTTTATATGACGCTCATGTTTCTCGATCAATGCATAGGCTTCGCCGAGGGAAGAAAGAGGTGAAATGTTGAGAACTTGGGTACGAATAGCCTCAAAGTAAGATTGCAAACCAATAAGAAACTAATGGAATTTCTGTTTATTCTCCCTCTTATGAATGGGTTATGGCAGTGGTGGGAGTCATTCCTATAATGTCAGTCAGAGAGGTATAGACTGCAAGCTCCCCCCATCTCTTATTCAAATATCCGCAGTAGGATGTAACAAATAAGGAACCTTAACAGGCTAACCAAGCTCCTTGTACAACTCATAAACGTGTGTCTCATTATGCGAGGTAGAATGCATCTCTGACAAAGCAACCCACAAACTATCGACAGTCTCATGAAATGTGAATAACTCTTAGACATATGTTTCCATAGAGTTAAAAATCCATCCCATAATTATACAATTATCCATAAACCACTTCGCATAGGTAGAAACAGCCTCAGTGGGACGCAACACTTTGCTAAGGAATAGTCAATCAATTTCCCCCTTAGCTCCTAAGAACAAATAGAGAAGACCTAGACCAAGACGAAAATTTTTGGTCATTCAGTAAAACACTAATAACCCAATGAGAAGCAGGCAAGTGCAACAGATTCTCCTTCCTAGTACCGAATTCAGACTTTCGGACACTAGAATTGGATGGAGATTTATCTTTCTGAGATTCTGACATAATGACAAAAAGAGGAGACTAGATCAACACCTAATGAACAACAGAGTTTTGGACAAACAATGAGACGATACCTTCAATCAAGGAAGAAAGAGAGGGGCTGCCCCAAGACAAACAAAACAACAATAACAAAGGTTGATTTAAACCTTCATAGGAGCGGTAAAGCTGCTAAAAACAAGGACCCAAGAAAAGGCCGGCAGACGAGCCCATCACGGAAAGTTGCGACCATTGAGTGAAACAAGAATGGCCTTTAGAAATGTTGAAAATTTGGGTAATCCCAAAAAATTGTCCATACCAACAGAGTCATTGGACTTCAGGGCCGTGGAGTCAATGTTTGTTGGGAAACATGACTTTGTCAACACTATATAACAACAAAAATTTAAAATAAAACAAAACTATTCTGATACCATATTAAAGTCTTGGGTTCCAACTCAAAACCAATTGGCAATGAGTGGTGTAGCCCAGGAACTTATATATTACTAGCAATGCCCGACAATGTTCAATGTGGGACTAAACATCTCAGCATGCCTCCTCACGTGTGGCATGACTTTGCGCCTAACACGTGGATTCATTAAGCCAGTAATGTAGAGCACACATGGGTGTATGGCCCAAAATAAAAAGCCCGCTCTGATACCATATAGAAATCTTCAGGGTCTAACTCAATACCAATTGGCCATGACTGGTGTAGCCCAAGAACTTATATATTACTACCAAGGCTCGACAATGTCCAATGTGGGACTAAACATCTCAACAGGGCTCAATGGATTAGTGGGTTATTAACTTATATAGGACCGGTCTTTCCATAGTATATACACGGTATCAAAAAAATAAATTTTACATCAAGTGGTAGTCTGAAAAGAAAACCTTTGGCAAATATTCTTTGCTTGCATTTAATCAATAATCTTATCGTGTTTTCCGCAAAATGAGAACAATGGAAAACCTTTATCATGCTTTAATGAGTTTAAATGGGAACTGAAATAGAAATGTTAGTTGATACTATGTAGCATCGTTAACATCAGCAATTCACTGCGCTAATAGTTTTCATAATCCCCAAGCCTATGATGGTCTTGATGACAATGAAGTTGAGGAAATATTTTTCCCTAACAAACCACAAACTGGTCGTCACATTGAACCCTGGAGACAAGGGCATGATAATAGTGGCTATGGAAGTAATTTTGAATATCGAGTTAAAGCGGATTTGGCTTCGTTCAATGGGTTAATGCATATGGAAGACTATCTCGATTGGCTTTCATTGATCGAACGCTTCTTTGAGTACATGGATATTCTTCCCGACAAGCAAGTCAAGATAGTTGTTTTTAAGCTTACCGGTGGCGCTTCTTCATGGTGGATCATGTTCAACAAAACTGACCCCACCAAGGTCTCAATCGTGTTCGTTCGTGGTACCAGATGAAACAATCACTATGGCAGCAATATCTTCCTCCTGATTTTTCTCGAGTCCTATTCACATTGCTACAAAACTACAACCAAGGTAATCGTTCCGTTCAAGACTATGTTGATGAAATTTTTAATTTATTTTCTCGCAATGATATAAACAACTCGGTAGTTCTTCACATTACTAGATTTGTTAATGGTTTGAAGTGGAACATCAAAAAGATCTTGCATCACATCAACACTTCACATTACATGCTGCCATCCTTATGCACTAATAGTTGAACGCTTCATTGACCAACAAAAACCTTATAATCACGGCTCATACCACCAAAAATCCCACCCTACACCTCTTCCAATAAAGCCAATATAGATTTTTATCGATTACAATAAAGACTTTCAAAGATTCTTCTCAAAGTTATCTTCATCTTCAATATTAGTTAATTTTTTTTTCCGCTACGTTAGATACAAACAATTTACTAGCCCAAGCTCAAATGAAACCTACCCATAAGTTGAACAGTGAATTATCTGATAACAATCTGGAAATTTGGTTTAAAAGGAAATGCTTACGTCCGATGATGTTAATATCTGGACTTCTGACAATTCCCAAGCAATATCTTACATCATTCTGCATATTATGAAGTTAATAAACGATTTTATATTAAAGAGACATTAACAATATAGTAAAGAGGCGTTCACATAATTTCTGAAAAAATAATTACCTCGCCAGAGACGACAACTATTGGATCCAAAACAGGATAGAGACTCCCACCCTTCATGGTTAAATTCACATTAGGAAGCATAATACTGGTTTGAGCAGCGCTGCAAATTACGAATAAGTTAATAATTGGCAATGAAGAATGGACAAAACACTTGCACAATGAAGGTTTTAGATAAATAACCTAATATTATAGCAATACTCAAAAGGAATTGCAGGATCAGATGGAAGCCGTCTATCTTGGGCATGCAAATCAAACTGCAAAAGCAAGATTTTATGAATACTAGATTATGACACTGGTTCTTCAGGCATTCAAAATTTACAATGAAATCCAATTTCTTAAAGTACTCACGCTTTCAGAAAGAAGAGTATAAGCTGGATCATTTAAATATGTGAACGATGTTCCGGAATCAAAAATTGCATTAAATTCAATATTGCTTCGATTTGTCTCCACCGTTATTCCGGCAACACTGATGTTATAAGTAGGACTGGGGAATAAAGAGAAAAGTTAAAAAAACTATCATTATATTTGGTCAAATCAGATGTTATCCAAAACTGGTATACTTGCCATCAGAATTAATCACACAAAGAAACAAGAACTCACTGTAACTGATTGATATTAAATGGAGTTTTATCCTGCTTTGGGCTGCCTTTGTCTCCAAATCTAATTCTTCCAATCCCATCATCACCAAAACACATGGAAAAAGAGTTTGCAGCAATGCGCAAACTTGATAAAATGGAAGGAACTGATGAATTAGCCATACCAAGCCCAAACAAACCATTGGGAGCTGCACCATCTAAAAAGGAACCAGTCTGAACCATACCACATCTGTATCATCCAAATAAAATAAATGGTCAGGAAAAAAAAAGATAGAAAATTCCTAGAAGAATAAGATATTTCAGTTTTGTTAGCAAAATAGACCTACTCAACAAATCCAACACGGCATAAAACGGGTTTCCTTACCCAAGTGTAATGGGAGCATCGACAACTTCTGACGGATTCTGTTCTGTTATTAAGTGCAAAACATCCTTGACCAAAACCCCAGAAGAAGAGGTATTATTAGAAAGATATTCAACTTGATAAGGGCATGCACTGTGTGCCCCTGAACTGGTATTGCAGGGGATACTCTTGCTTGTGGATGAGGCTTTAGGACTGTAAATGTTGAGATTCAATCTCTGCATTGACAATTTAGATAGATTGATTAACAAAATCAAACACCAGGCATTCATTTCATACTATAAATTTATAAAAAGGCAGAGACAATAGATAATCTCCATGGTCAATGTAGTTTGACCACCCTAAAAAGATAAAAAATGAATATTAGAGCTGAGCTCTGTCATGCAAATGCAACTAATTAGCTCATTACAAATTGTTTGTGAACTATGTCGTAAGCGTAAAACCAGGCTCTAAAATTAGGAGATTCCACGTGTCAAACACATAAAGAGAAGCTGGTATAAGGTTTCTGTATTGCACACTTGATACTTGCGCTGGACACCGACGCACAAGTATGTATCAATGCGATGTGGACACAAAATACCTTTCTACCATGATATATAGCATCCGAAATACTGGTTATGTCAGTCCTAACACCATTAGTTCACAAAAGAAAAAAATTACACTGACAGAAAACATCGCATCATCAAGTCGGTAAACACAAAATTCGGCAGCTAATAGCAAGCTTCTAGTATATAAGGAGATGAGGTTTAGGCATAAATCATTTAGAAGATGGTCAATGACGTTACATTTCTAATCAGTGATCATGTTTGAATCTATATTAAGTACACTCCAACATGAGAATTTAGAGTTAAGAAGTCAATTCACCCATGCACCCACCATATTCTTCTGTTCTAGTGTTCTGCATCAAGACAATCTTATCTGATGATATCTTTACCTTCAAGGAGTTCATAATCGAAACATGAGGCCTATCATAATTCATCTGGGATATGGTGGGGATACAATCCTCCTATTTTGTGTCCAAAATTTATTGGTGTTTGCATGAATGTAAAATTCACTACCATTAAGCTTTTGGATGGCACCAAATCCTCAAAGTGTCCCTGAACCATAGTCATGTCAATCTCTTCAGTCTCCACTATTTTTGGTACTTGATTTTCTGAATGTTATGGATACATGCAAATAGCTAGTAAAGCTAGATTCGTAAATGATCATGTCAATCTGGTGATGAAGGTTAAAGCTACACTATGGTATTGGTTATGGGGTTTGGCTGAGAGGAGTCATCATAGTTTTGAGAAATTGATTTTAAACTCTATGGTGATATTTAATTCTAAGAATTGTAAATGTCACTCTTTCTTTTTTTATATTTTTCATGTTATTGGTTTGATTGAGGAGCTCTCTCACCATTCCTTTCTGGTATTGTATCACTACTGGTTCAAATGAATAAAAGTTTTATTTAACCAAAAATTGTCGTATTTTAAACTTTATCCAAATGCCAAAGGTTTCATGCCAATTCTAAGAATCTGAAGGGTCATACATTGGATTAAGTTGTATTAGACGACATTTTCACAAATAGGGCTTGATACTAACATATAAACTTAAATCATAAAATGTAATCAGGTAAATTGTTAAGAAGCCTTCAATAATACACAGCTCTATTGCGATCATATAGAGTATACTGTATTCTAAATATGATTTATAATCGTATTGTTTCTTTTTAGCTAAATGCATCATATGACATTCATATATATCAATTACACTTAAAGTCAGTAAAAAAAATGAACAAACCATCGAAGCTAGTAAAGAAATTCTATAGGCATCTTCCAATTAAAACTTAAACTCAAGATCTAAATTAAACAAAGTAAAGCAGTGTACAGAAAAACACATACAGCTCCGGAATTGGTGGACAAGTACTTTGTACAACTTGTACAATCGCAAGGAACCCAAAACAAGTCACTTCCAGTATCCAATGCCACAAGAAACGACAAACTCGGTGTTCCCAATGAAACATTTGCATAATGTAAGCTGCAAATTTCAACAAAACATAAATTCCAAATTCAAATCCTTTTAAAATTCCTAAAAAAAAAAAAAACACTTACAATCCTAATGAGCTAATGCGAACTGTTTCATTTCCATCAGCAAAAGTAAATAAGTTTTGTTGATTTTCAGTAGTTTGAGTTGCAGCAAGACGACGACCCCGAATAGTTGTGTCTCGATGAGCCATAGTTGCATAGTAATCAAGTGTTCCTTTAACTGGTAATTCATGATTAGAAAAAACTTGTTTAACTTGATCAGAATATCTATGATGGAAATCGAATCCAAATGTTCCAAATCCATAGCATAAACTCAAACAATTCCTCGAGATTATCAATAGAACTAATAAAACACAATATCTAATTAAATCCATCAACAAGAAATTGAA